>JAJTUV010003305.1:0-76457 GCA_021653895.1 Mastomys natalensis | reverse complement strand
GTTTATGGTAATAGTAGCAATAGCATGTAGTACAGCAGCAGCAGCAGCATAGTGATAGTAGTAGTAGTAATAACAAAGTTTCACATGGTGCCATAATATTGAGGTGTGAAGAATACAGGGAGTTCAGCTAGCTTCATTAGTAATTCTGATGAAGGTATGTTTCTTTGCTGCCCTATGGTAGGCTAACTGATGTGCACACCGAACATTTGGTAATAATTTTTGAGACATTTTTCAAGTCCTTTTGCATGTTTGGTTAACACAATGTTGTTTATTTCCTTGTAGCTTCACTTGATTTAGAACTCTTTGGATAAAGCTATTTTTATCTAGCCTTCCTTCATCCAGATCAACATATTCACTTTCCCAAAATAAGAATTTGTTACCAAGTAAGAATTATCTGCTGGGAGTTGGGATATATGTGCTCTTCTTTTAGAGTTTATGGGTAAGGACCAGACACTAATATATGCTAAAATGCTTTTTAATTTAGTCATATGAGTCCATTTCATTTAAAGTCTTGCTCTGTGTTTGATTTTTAAGCTGCCATGACAAGCAAAAACACAACTCTCTCTTCTGATTTTGTTAGTGAAGTGTTAGCATAATGATTCTTGCTACTAAAACTGTTTTTTCTCCTTTGAATGTTATTTCACGAAATTTTTAATTCTAAACCTAGGGAAAAACAATACAGCTAAAATATCACTGGAGGTGAAATAATGAGACAAGAATAAGGGAGATAAACTTACAACTCAAGTCATCTAGTAGGATATGAGTAAATTAGTTTTTCTTCTTTTTAATACTCAGTTTCTGTTAGTCTTCATATTAATACTTCAATCTCAATGTTGATTAACTTGCTTATAGTCTCTAACACATTTAATGTATGCTAAATATAGTAAAATATTATTTCCCATTAAAATAAACATTTTCTTTTGCATTTATGTTTTTAAGTTACTGCTACATCTTCAAGTATTATTGTTGTATGCTGAGAGCATTTTGGAAAATATAAACGCAAATATATAATTTTATAATGAAAAATCAATTGCTAAAAGAAATAGGGCAAGTATATATAAATTCATGTTACAGACAGTATTTTATGTTGTCATAATATCTATCTCTTTCAAGTTTTATTTAATCATTTAATAGATAATTCGAATGGTAGAGTGAGAACATGAATCTGAGAACTTATTTTTTCAGTCCTCATGTTTGATTAGGACATTTCTGCTATAAATTTAGTTAGGAAAATACTTAAAAGCATATGGGCATAAACAAATATCACTTTAGCTGGGAAAAGTGGACATCTGAGGTCTCAATTCATTGTGCTTAAACGTGGTTCATTGGAATCCAAAACCAAATGTCAATTGAGTCATCACTCCATTAATCCACAGTGCCATGCTTTAATAATGCACATTAGTCCTGTAATGGTCCTTTTAAACTATAAAGTGCTTTGTCAATATTAACACATTTTGTTACCATGAAATTGTGATTGTGTTAGTATTTGTATTCTCATTTTACAGAGAAAGGAAAGGGGAGAGTGTGTGTTATACAGAGTCGATGATTCATTTGGAAGAGAGTAAAATGTCATTAATTGCATTGAAAGACTAATTTTAAAAGAAAAAAAAAAGATGAATAAAAACGGTATAAAAAGAACACTTAATATGGATGATTTCTGTGAAATGATCATCCTTCACAGGGTACTTTTAGAAGCAAAATAAAAAAGGAAAAGAGGTTTTTCCAAGGCAGAATCTGGCTCATTTACATGTTATTGTATCCCCACTACATAATGCTACATGTTGCAAAATGTAGATATATATTCATTTTAAAAACAAGATAACAATGATGATGATATGTATATGTCTTTCTGTATGTCTGTATATGCTCGACACCATGAGTGCACATGCATGAAAATATGACCACACACAAGTAATCTGCATGTGCCACTGTACACCTGTGTGTATCACACAAAAACATTGTGGTGTCAGATGCTATGACTGTGTTTCCAGAGAAAATATCCAGGTCATATTGGGCCCATCGATCCTTCATCATGGTTAGAGGAGGGGCCCTATGAAGACCCACCCCTCTCACAGATACTATTGACTGTTAAACGTTATTGTGGAAATATTAGTCATTTTCTTTGATTGTATAGCCACTGATGTATTGTCTTTTTTACAGTAAATAACATCCCACCAATGCTTTGGCAGGAAATCCTAATTATACTCTATGGGTCACACTGAACAAAGGAAACCTGAAAGTAGAAGGGAGTTTATTGAAAGGATTCTATAGGAATGGAGTCTTAAAAAGATAAAAATTCATTACGTTGAATGTATGAACATGTGAAACAATTAAAAAATTAAAGATTTAGTCTTGTTTTGCCCTACTTGGGGAAATAGGCCCTTTAAGGGTTGGAGGTTAGAAAGAGTAAGTTAGGTATCTGAGAGGTCGTGTCCTTTTCAGAATATCTGAAATGTCTATTCATGTTTCTTATTTTCTAGGTACAATACAGTGAACAGCTCCTTTCTCCATGTGCTTCTTCCATTATGTATGTTCCTATTGCAGGCACCAAAACAAGACTGACAAACAACCATAACACTGAAACCTATGTAACTATTAACCAAAATAAAACTTTCTCCCTTCAAATTCGGTTTGCTTCAAATATTTGTAACAATAAAAATATGGCTAACTCATAATGACAGTTGTATTGTTAAAGTATGCTTTTGTATGTATTATATTATTCCAAAATAGAATAATTACTTGAATGCCTCCTAATTACTCTCAAAACCTCAGTAAGTTCTACAACGTCCACAAAAGATTTTAGAGAGAATCAAAGATTTTTCGGCAGAATACTTAAGAAAAATATAAGGTAAGGAATTTTAAATATTTTATATTACAATATAACTACAATAAACTCATTCATAATTGTAGGTACAAATTCAAAAATGCTTTCCTAAACATAGGTAATACCTCTTCTCTTGCATTGTAGTCATACTAGCCTCGATTGAGAGAGAACAGTATATAATATTGATATTTCCTTGTGGGAGGTTGAAAATTTAGGTGCATAAATATTATTAATTATGATGCATATTCTCAGAAACCAAGTTTGCATATGGAAACACATACAGTTCCTCATTAAAAATTAAAGTGCAATAATTTCTACCAGTATATGATATACTCAACTCAAGGGATGATACACGTGAAAGGCAGACTGAAAGAGAAAAAATAGCCAATTTGTTTTATCGTTGCAGTGGCTGTGATGATTTGAACAATTCATCTTCTTTAGCTTTTGTTTTAGTTTTGTATAGAGTAGCTAGTTCAGAGATCATTACAGTTTTATTAAAGCCAGAATATGTTCTTCTCGAGCAATGGAAATTCTTGATGAGAAGTGTGAAATTCTTCTTTTATAAAGGTGCAGAATGGTTGATCCTGTAGAACATCATGTTGGTTCAGAGTTCATTTGTGTTCAGTGAATTTAAAAAATAAATAGCAAGACTTACAGAAAACAATAATCAGTATTTATTTCTTGGCTAGTAAGTCATTTCTTCTTTCCCTCTACTTTCTTTTTTTATTATATGTATATGGCATACCTTCATGTCTCAAGGTAATTTTTTTACAGTCCTGCATGTTGATTTATCCTTATCCTCATTCTCATCCTCATCCTTATCAGTGTTCAATAATGCCATCACAAAAATGTTCACACTGTAGGCTTTCTTGTGAGCCAGATTCTGTCTGGCAATCCAATTCAATATGGATAGTCAATCACCTTTAAGTTTTCTCCAAGAATCAACTATGCATTACTATCTATAGAGTATAAAAATAGTTAAAATAGAAAATACACCACTTCTTGTAGAAGTAGATGATAGTCATATAAAGAACTCTTGGCTTCTACTTTTTTTTAACAAATAACCTTTTTTATTAAAAAAAAAACACACACACACACACTGAAATAGACATAAAAACACACAAAATATAGGACTAAAGTTGTGTTTAAAATCAAAAGCACATCCGGGACATGTATGATGCATACATGCACAGCAGCTATGTACAATTCCTAATGTGCCATGTGATCTGTTCTCCAACTTTTCTGATTACGTTCTCTGATGCTTGAGTACTTCCCCCACATCCTTAACTTTCAAGTGATTCCTGGTTCTTCTGCAAATGCTTGCTACACTCCCACCTCAGTGATACTGGTTCTCTGTAAAGCAACATCTTCTCCATCAAAGCTCACACAAACCACTTCTATACTTCCTTGCTTCTTCCTGCCTTTGTACAAATCTCAGCATGTCAGTGAACTATATAGAACCAGTGCACCACCCTAGAAGTGTGCACTGTAGTACATATCTCAAACTTTTCTCATTCCACCCTTGTAGTTATACTATCCAAGATAGTATTTTTTATTGTTCATATTGAATGCAGTATTTATAGGTTTGTTCACTGGTATACAAGAAACAAAAAACATGACTCATAGAAGACACTTAGTGTATCTGTTTTGAATGGATGTATGAATGAATGAATGCACGAGTACTAAAATATACAAAATTGAATCTACTGATACACACACAAACACAACATACACATATGAATTTGCTAGATCACATATAGTACATGAATTAGAGTTATGGAGAAAAGTCAGTGTTAAAGGAAGATACAAGGGTTTGGTTTGTGTTTTAATAACTGATGTAGCCATCCAGCTGTTCCCAAGGGCAATTTATTTATTTATTTAGCCTTGTATTCTATTTTTATTTTTATTTTTTATTGGATATTTTCTTATTTTACATTTCAAATGTTATCTCCTCTCCTGTACACCCCCAGAAAACTCCTATCCCATCACCCCTCCCCCTGCTTCTATGAGGGTGCTCCCCCACCCACCCACCCACCTACCCACTCCTGCCTTCCTGCCCTAGCATTCCCCTACACTGGGACATTGAGCCTTCACAGAACCAAGGGCCTCTCCTCCCATCGATGCCCGATAAGGCTATCCTCTGGAACATATGCAGCTGGAGCCATGGGTCCCTCCATGTGTACTCCTTGGTTGGTGGTTTGATCCCTGGGAGCTCTGGGAGGTCTGGTTCGTTGATATTATTGTTCTTCCTATGGGGTTGTAAACCCCTTCAACTCTGTCAGTCCTTTCTCTAACTCTCTATTGGGGACTGTAGGCAGCCGATTTAAGATGGCGCCGGTTTCCGGCATGGCCAGCTCAGCTTTGTGAGTAAACAAGCCCTTTGCGAGTGCTGTCGGCCTCGAGCCCCTCCCGCGGGCTTATGCTAATGAGGTATTGGCAGCTTAACCTATCCTGAGAGAACACGCCCGCTTAGCCCGCCTTGGGCAGATATATAAGCAGCTTGCTTCTGCTGCTTGGGGTCCCCGTCCTTGTTCCTGTAATAAAGCTGACTGAGAAGAATCCGACCATGTCCTGTCTTTCTTGTTGGTCAAGGCAGACGCGACAGGGGACCACATTAGGGACCCTGTGCTTAGTCCAGTGATTGGCTGGGAGCATCCACCTCTGTATTTGGCAGGCTCTGACATTGTCTCTCAAGAGATAGCTATATCAGGCTCCTGTCAGCATGCACTTCTTGGCATACACAATAGTGTCTACATTTGGTGACTGTATATGGGATGGATCCCCCGGTGAGGCAGCTTTTGGATGGCCTTTCCTTCAGTGTCTGCTCCATACTTTGTCTCCATATTTGCTCTCATGAGCATTTTGTTCCCTTTTCTAAGAAAGACAGAGGAACCCACACTTTGGTCTTCCTACTTCATGAGCTTCATATGGTTTGTGAATTATATCTTGGGTATTCTGAGCATTTGGGCTAATATCCACTTATTAGTGGGTGCATACCATATGTGTTGTTTTGTGATAGATGGATGTTTTAGCAGGTAAAAGTGCTTGCTGTTAAGCTTCATGATGTAAGTTTGATCCTCAGGACTCTCATGGCAGAAGGAAATAAAAGAATCATGCAAGTTCCTTACCACACTTTCACCAAGATATATGTTTGTAAATGTATATAAATACAGACATAAGTATAGGTAAATATGTAAGTGAAAAAATGATTATGAATATTTTCATTATCTGGAAAATATGACCCACATTCTTTTCTTTGAGAAAACAACAATATGTATATTATGTCTTTTTAATAAAGATCACATGTCATGTAAAACATAATATAGACATCTTTCATTAACTCTATACAATAAATATCTGAAACATGTCTTTATTTGTCTATGTTTTAGAAATAAAGACATTGACATTCGAAGTTTTAGTGATTATGTTATCATTAAGATAGGTCATATATCATAATGCAGATTATAGATGAGTTTGACTCTAATTTTAGCCTTTATGAGTTTGCACAATTATACTAGTTTTAAATGTTTCTTATTTTAAATAAATCAAAAATAAGGAGAGAGAGAAGGCCAGGGCTAAAGGGTTATCAATGTGTCTGCCTTCATGAACATTCAATTTCTTTAATCAATATCCAAGAAGGAACATACCTTAGATGTTTCTGCATCAAATAATTAAATCAAGGAAAAACTCACAAGATACCAAAAGACCTAACCAAGAATAAAGAGAGAAATGATTCCTCTAGCTGTACATATTCAAAGACATATTAACATAATAAAATAAAAAGAAGTATAACTTATAGACATTTGGAAGTGAGGAAAAAGAAAACTCATGATATCTCAAACAGAAACTACTTTTTTCTGGATACAGAGGTGCTTAGTTCAGATATGTTTATAAAATACTGGACAGGGCAAGAATGGAGCTGCTAGATAATTTATCTCAATGTAAAGTCAATCAGTCAGCAATATATTATATATATATATATATATATATATATATATATATATGCCAAATGTCACATTCAATTATAAATATATGTGTAATTTTTGTCACAATTGAACACTAGGAATCTCTTTCTGCCCTCCAACCCATACATTCCTCTTTTAAATATCAGCCTTGTCTCTCAAATAAATGTGAAAAATTTGAAATTTATCTTCGTTTAGAATTTTATACATGAACATATTATTTTTTGCCTCTCCCTCTCCTCCTTCCAACTCCTCTCATGTTCCTTTCTGCACTGCCTCTCAAACTCATGGCCTATTTATCTTTATTATCACACACACACACACACACACACACACACACACACACACACACACACACACATCAATCATTGAGTCTTTCACCACTTCTATTAGGGTAATACATTCTAGTTTCAAACATTTTCTTTAGTAACATGGGACTGTTGTCAGAAGTAGCTTTCAGTTCCTAGCTAAAACTAATCAGAAAGGAACTCTCTATATGGACTATAAAACTGGTATTTACATTAAAAGTTATAGTAATGTGTTTCCAAGGTCTCTGAAAATGTCTTTGTTTGTTCATATTCAGCTTAGTCAAGTTGTTTATGTCTACTCGAATAAGTTGGTCCAATCTAAGAAAAGTACATCAGGGAATTAAGGTGGCATTTTTATAATAGATTATCAGCTACCACAAAGATCCTGTAGACAAGAGAAGATCCTGTAGACAAGAGCTATAATGATTCTAATAGTCCGCTCCTTCTTTGTGTACAATCCTAGAATTCTATGTACTTTGTAAAATCTTCAGGATGAAAATTGTAGAGCATAAACAGATTTCATGGCTTAGAGAAGAAAGTATTTAAATGACTTCTTTTAAGTCATTCTATAGTGATCTAAAAACTTTTTGTCTCCTATCATTTCACCTTTGGTTTAATAATTTCATATCTCGGATGTTCAATGGGTATTATTTGCTACTATGATTTCTTAGGATGAAGATAGATGGTAGGGTAGGGTAAGTGAAATTAAATTAGAATAAAATAAATAGAAGAACATATCTATATATGGTATTAATCATATAAAAATATGGAACCATTGGGTTTTCAGAATAATACTTGTAGTTTCAAGATTTATCTAATATATTTGCTTCAACATTATCATGAAAAACAAACACACTCACACCCACATTTCACACTTACAAAAATTATAAGCTCATAGATTTTAAAGTTATTTCCAGTCCATTAAGAAGTAGTTCAGTAGTCATAATAAAATTTGTCAATGCATGTTTCCTGCTTTATTCAAGGTGAAAATATCACTTCAATCATTTCCATAAAAATGTGATCTTTTTGTATTCCTGCTTTTTTAATGTGACTGAGAAATATACTTTGCACTAAATTTTGCATAATGAATATGGCAACTTCATAGAAAACTAAGTGTTGTGATCTCAAGCCTCTCTTTATCCATAATTCCTTTAAAACTACTTATACTTATTATACCACTACAAATATTAAGAAAAAGAGAAATTGTGAGATAGTACCCTTTATTAAATACGAGGTATATAAAATTTCAAACAGGGTGTTACTGATTATCCAGCAAGAGTAAAGGACATCATATATCTATATTTATGTATGTATATTTGTATGTATGTGATATATATATACATATACATTTATATTAACAAATATATTTTTAAATATGATCTTATCATCACTGCCTTTGAAAAGTCAAGTTAATAGCAAAACTTCAATATTGATTGTAGGACCATGAAAGGCAACCTGATTGCTGGTTGAGCTAGGTTTGAAAACCCTGATGACCCAGCAGGTGACCCCGCAGGTTCCCTGCAAGGGAAGTAGACATTCGCCATGCTCCCAGACTCCAGGCTCATGACATGAGGCCGCAGACCTCCATAGATTGCTGCCTTTCAGTTACATAGGACAACAGCCCCTAGCCTCTCCACAGGTAGAGGGTATGACTATAGGCCACAGAGCCTCAAAAGACAGATATCCATATTAATGAAGTACCTAAAGGCCAGAGGGGTATAGCCAATTGAATATTCCTTCCCAGACCCTCCTCCCTGCAAAAGGTATTTAACCTCAGACCTGCCCTGAGGAAACTGGGGTTATAGTTTTCCACCATGACAATAAACATCTTAAGACCATGGACTGTTTCTCTTCTTTGAAATCTGTCATGGGTACACTGGAGAAGTCCTTCATCCACAGAGCTCCCACATAATCTCCAGAAGAAAAATGCTCTGTGTTCCTAGCCACGGAGACTACCAAGCCAGCCAAGTGAGCTTCCAAGAACTCGCATGCCCATGGGATCGAGCTAGAGCTTCTCTCCCCTTCTCCCCTTACGCTGTAGGCAAATTCAGCCTTTATGCTCCCTCTTCGCTCTCTGTCCTTCTTTGCCTGGCCCCAAGCAGAGCCTGGGGGCCCAAGAGCCTGAGAACCAGCTGGTCCCTAGCCACCTCTTGGCCAGAAACCCCCAAGTCAAGGGCTCCGGCTTCCTCAGGACCTCAGACTGCATTCTTCCAACCCTGGCACCTCTGTCTCCATGAGAGGTTATAGCCCCATGGCAAGACAGACACAGACCAAAACATCAACCCAACAACAGGCCCCAAGTACATTACAACCCAACAATTGATGTATAATCAGTTGTTCAACTTTTAATAAATAGATTCATATTTATTCTCTTGTAAGATATCATTATCTTCCTATTTTGGGATACATCCAAAGAGGACCTCAACAATTTGTGGCAAAAAAATTAGAGGTAAGTTACAAAAGCATTAGTTCCTATTAATTAAGAATATAAATTTAGGACAGATATGTCAAGTGATAAACTAACAGGACAATATTCATTTTCTTTTTTCTTTTCTTTTTTTTTTTTTTTTGTTTTGTTTTTATTGGGTTTTGGTTTTTGGAGACAGGGTTTCTCTGTGTAGTCCTAGCTGTCCTGGAACTCACACTATAGACCAGGCTGGCCTTGAACTCAGAAATTCTCCTGCCTCTGCCTCCCAAGTGCTGGGATTAAAGGCATACGCCACCACTCAAGGACACTGGCAACCACTAACAGTTAAAAAATAAAAACTCGGTAATAGAGGTTGAAGATAGAGGTAAATCGAGGTTGACCTAAGTTGAATTATCTATAGTCAAGGGCAAAAATTGGAATATATTAATGTATAGAATAATAAGCACATGAACATTTTGTGGAATGCTTTTTAGAATCACAAGACCCAACATGGAACTACTTAAATCTCAATTTCTGTTCTACAGGCTAAGAAGGAAGAGAAAGATGAAAGATTCAGGACAAGACAATTATACATATACATATATATATATATAATATATATATATATATATATATAATATAATACATACACACATACACACACACACACATATATATATATGATGGCATTCTACAGATGATATTGTGAGTTACAATGTTTAGAGGAGATTGTCTACCAATTAGTTAGCAGGCATGGATATAAGAAGCCAATGATAGAGCAAAAGTATTTTGTTGGGAAAATTAAAAGTTATTATTTTGAGTTCATCTTGATATGATGATATACAGAAAGGCAAAGGGAGCTGGAGACATGGTTTGGAGGCTAAGAATATATGCTTGTCTTTCAGAGAAGCTGAGTTCAAATTCAGCATCCATATTAGTTTTCTCACAACCATCAGTAAATCCTGCTCCATTGGATGTCAGTACCTCTGACCTCAGTGAACCTCTGCACTCATGAGAACACACACCACACACAAATACACACACACACGCACACACACATACATGCACAGACACACACACACACATGCATGAATGCATTAAGCACTCACACACAATTTCAAATACTCTAAAGAAAGAAACAAAATATGGATGTCGTAGTTTTGTTTCATTTTAGCTATAGTTCAAAACACTGTGGCATTCAAAGTACCTTGTATATCTTGACAGCAGTTTCAGGTGCTCTATATTAGGAACCCTCTTTAGTCAAGCTCCATAGGGTTCCTTTACGGCAAAGTGGAAAAGATTTCACCCTTTTATTGCCACAAAAATAGCAAACAATCACCACTAAGTCAAGTGAACACCCAGTTTTCTCAATGAGCAGAAAGAGATCTGTTTTAAAGTCATGATCACAAGTTTTTTCAATGGTTTCTTAAGTAAGTTATAGAAATGGAGGAAAAAAGTACACTGCGAAAAGGAGAAGAAAACTCATTTTTAATAGTTATCCAAATTTAATAAAAAGCATTTCTGAAAAATGACAGTCCCTGGGGCTTATTCGATCCCTTGCTTTGCAACTTTAGGTGAATTACTTTAGTTGTTCCCTGAAAATACAAAAAAGAGAGAGAGAGAGAGAGAAAGAGAGCTAGAAAAAGATATTTTTGGTGTTAGGTCATAAATGTGCAAAACTATTAATATTTTATAGAAACTCTTTCTAACCTTTGTCTCTAGGGATAGGACTAAATCCTGCATTATTGGCTAGACGTGTTCTAGCCTTTCTTTACTGAGTGTAGTTTATATTTTGGGAAACATGATTTGACCATCAGTCAGTGTCTTTCTGAGCTATGTACCTACTTGGCTCAAAAATATGTCTATCAAACATAAAGCTGTGGTTTCATGTATACGACATTTGCTGATCGCTAAGCACGGTCTGAGAATCTACTTGCTGGTTCAGGAGCTGTCAGTATTCATTTGCTTTGTCTGACCAAAGAAAATAAGAAGGAAGGTCTCAGAGTAGAATTTGCTTATTTCACAATTTTCACCTGTCCATAAAGCTCTTTTAGCAAGTAAACAGACAGCAGGTACTATCTGTATCTACTGGGATACATTATTCATATCCCTCCTCTGAACACCTATCAGACATAAATGCAACAAAGTGCGTGGATTCACTAGATCAATACCTGGCATTCAGTATGCAGCAAATCGCAGGTTTTCTTTACTTTCCTACTTCTATTTCACTTATTCTGATGTTTGGAAAAATAATTTTCTCAGTCTAAGTTTTCTTCTCTTGAAACAATAGACATACATTTGTTATATTTTTCAATAATTTATAAAACACAAATTAAAGAAAAATAATTTTTCAAAGGGGCATAAAACCTGGGCCATAGTAGGAATTGAAATACTTTCAAGGATCAATGCATAATTTTAAATTAAAGTAGACTCAGAGAATTACTTCTGATTTGGGTTTAATATCGCAGGGAATATGATTGATTTATTTAATTTATATACAGCCAATAGTTTGTTTCATAAAAGATGCATATGTGATATTTGAACTAAGGTTCTAGCTGTTGCAGATCTTCCCATCCATTTTGAAATTTTCTCTTGATTCCTTATCTCATACAGCAAAGGAACTAGAATTACCATTTGAGCATAAAGTAATTAGACTAGAGTGCTAGTTCTTTTGAAAGATTGACTTTGTAATACACATGGTGCTACAAAATGAGTCTACAATGGACTCTTTCCAGTTCATAATAATGTAGATAGCTATATCTATCATACTTTATTGATATGTAGAATTGTGGAAATATTTTACTATGAGTATGATTTTAATGTTGAACATTTCCAAATATATAGGTGAATTGTAACTAACCATTTAACTTTTGGTAGGTACAATATGATAATTTTAAAAAGGAAGAGTCTAAAGTTGGACTATCTTGATTGAGAACTCTAGTTTTGCATTTACTAATTTGGGGAACAAGGAAATTTAATCTTTAAAAGCCATTGTTCTCTTAATAGTCAATTGTTTAAAATGTTAATAGTTCGCATAGAAAATATGGGGAAGATTAAATGTATTATCATACATATATATCATAGTATAGTGTAGTAATAGTTATGCTTATGTTATAATGTCATGTTATGTTATGGAAACAAAATAGTTATGTTTGTGTTATGTTTAATAAAGCATTAAATTATGATGATGATGGCAATTAAAGGCATTTTAGGGCATTGGAATTTGATTGTAGAAGGCAATCATGGCTTTCTCCTTCTTAAAAGTTTTGGGTTTGAGATTAGACGTTTTCCTATTAGGGCAACACTCTGCCTTTTAGCCTCCTGAAAAGACATACTTGCCCTTTTTAATTCAGTGTTCCATTTCCTTGACAATCAGACCATTCCAAAATAGTATACCCCCTATGTAACAGAACATTATGACAGATTTTAGTGCTTCATTGCCAGTGGGAATTGCTGTGTGGTTCATGAGAATATGGCCTTTGCCGACCTTTTTTCCTTTCCCAGCTCTCATGGGAATATAAAAATATGAAAGCAACTTTCTTACCACAGAGTTAACTTTGAAAATATGTATTACCATATTAAAAATCCTTTCAGCTAGTATTTTCACAAGGAAATTAGTATTTCTTCAGCTTAAGGAATGATCTTCAAAATTTTACATACTGAGGTAGCAGAAGTTAGGTATCTTATTGTATTGAGTAAATCTATACAAGGTATGGGTCATTCTTTTTGTCTTGGGAAACTTGACCAATATGATACAGTTGTTAGAATGTCTTCTCAAAGTTAGACACTTGGAAAGTGTTTTCAGAAACCTGGTTTTAAATACTGTCACTAACACTTCCTGAATAATCTGTGTGTGATCAGACCTCCTTAAACCTTTCATCTCTTATTTTTCATACTGGGAAAGAAACAACATAATTCCCAAAGTGCAACTGAACAGGAGGCCTGATATATAATAAGTACCCAGGAAATAGTTGTTAATATTTTTTTATAATCTTATATGCTCTACTTCCTGGATTCCTTCTCTATTTCACAAACCCTTTATTTAGCAGGAAAAACACAGAGATACAGATTTGGTCTTTTCTCCTTTTACTAACAACATTTTTCTTTCTTTTTTTGTTCCTCTCAAAAAGGCCAAAAATTTACCATTCTCCTGGTCTGTGATATATTTCCCTTCAGTTTCTCTATGTATACAGTTTATTGTAATATAACAACTTGATTATGATAACTATTATGGAATTTATTATCTGATAAGCAGGTTCCTTCGAACTTTCATAATATCCAGAAAGGTCTTACAATCCTATAGACTAGAATTCTTGCTTTTAAAATCCAATTTAATGGTTTATATTATACAGATTAAAATGTAGATTCAAACTACATAAATCCTCATCTCATTTCATTCTTTCAACGTGAAAAAAAAAAAAGAAATTTTAAGCTTATATAGATGGTTTCCAATGGAATAACCCAATGACAATCATTGATCTGCTCTTCCTTTGATCTGTTATCTATAAAAGACTATAACTATGACTTAGACTATGAGACTCTAATCTAATTATTATTAGGAAATCAGGATTTAATATACACTAAATATATAAATGACCTTATAGAATCATAATAGTTTTTAAAATGCCTTTGCTTGTTCACTTTCATGGTAAAGAATGTATATGTTTAAATATCAGCTGAGTAAAATTGGAAAGGATCTGATACAAGCCAAGATTGTAAAATGAAAGGTTTTGATAATTTCAAAGTCTTTTCTCATTTATATAGAAGTGATGTTTTAATCATCAACAAATAATATCAATATTAACAATACTATGACTATACTATCATAGAGTTTTACATTGATTCAATGGTTAGTTAAGTTTATTCAATTAGATGACTTCTCTGCTTGGTTCTCATGTTTTCAAGTTGATGCTCTTCTACCAGATGATATTTTGCCTTCAGCATCACTACTCTTTTTCAAAGTAGCAAAGATCTTTTAAAGACTGATATAAGTACCACCCAAAAGGTTAGCTGCCTTTGCCCTTAGCTTAAATAGTAGACAGTGGCACCTGGAAGGTCTTGTCCCTCCTGCTGGCTATAAACACTTGCTAAAAATGCCTGCTTACATCTACTCAACATGGAATTAAAAGAGAAACAAAATAGCCTAGGAGAAACAGTTTTACTTTTGGAGTTTATTTCAGGACATTTCTCTTACCAGTTCCAGATACTAATTCCTGTGTTTTTATGCCATAGTTGGGTGTTTAGATTTAAATTTCCTTTTTCACTTATTTCTAATATCACTCACATTAAAAATGTTGAGTTACATGAAAAAAACATTGTACAACTCTCAGTATATCAGAATTTTTGTGAGATTAAAAATTAATGAAGTCAATCTTAAAATTGGTTTCATTTCAAGCAGAATAGATATCTAGCCAGGTCACTTGGTAGTTCACAAAGGGTTATCCTCTTTTTGGAAGTACATATATAGATTTCTTTCCTCTGTCTTAGCAAGGAATTGTTTATATTCAGACAGAATTATGTAGAGACTATGTAGAAAAAAACTCTTCTGTATGGGAAAGAAGAGTAACTCTATTAATCAGAGTGAACTCTGGGTACACTGTCTATAACACCATCACTGGGAATTTGGCCACAGATTCCAGTATTCTTTCAGCTGTATTGTAAATAGAGCCTCAAAGGATATTTACTGGTTTACATTTTCTTGAACACTGTAAATGCAAAGCTGTGAAAAACAAGCAATAGGAAGGAATATTTAGACATTGAACAGTGTGTCAGAGTTATATTTAATCACTACACACACATAAACACACACACACACACACACACACACACACACACATTCTTTTTTGAGACAGGGATTCTATGTGTCGCTCTGGCTGTCCTGGAACTCTCACTCTATAGACCAGCCTGGCCTTGAGCTTAAGAGATCTGCCTGCCTGTGTGTCTTAAGTGCTGGGATTAAAGGCATGCATCATCACTGCCCAGCTTAGTTAAAGATTTCTTTTCTTTTTTTTTTAAATAACTCATATGACACACTTTCTAGAATTTGAATGTTAATATATTTGTTAACTTTTTTTACTGCCTATATATACCACTTCCCTGAAAACAACGTCTTTTCTGATTGGATTTGTATGTTCTAGTTTGATTGCCTTATAATATGATGCAATGGGAAACAATTTGCAAAATTTCTACTTGTTACTCAGTACTAGAAATAGTTGTTTGTGGTCAACTTAGTAAAAATTATTGAAGGCACATGGAACAGCAATAGGTTTTGCATTCTTCAACTATTATGTATTATATAAGCATAATTACTAATATTGATATACAATGCTTATTAATTCTTGAATTTGATATGTTACCTATGTTCTTAATAGTTTCTTTTAAATTGGTGAATTAGATAGGCTATGCAAAGGGACAATATGGTGGCTTGAATTTATATTTAAGTTTAATAGAGTGAACGTTTCCAAGGGAAACATATTTACTATTCAATATAAAGTCTAAGGCAGTATTTTCTAAATAAGAAATCATACTTTATTTATCGCTGGAGCTCCCATAATATATACCAGGCACCACTTGGGAGGATATTGCTTGAAGAAACAATGAAACAAACAATAGATACTTCTGTTTGGCAAAGTTACTGTGGAATATTCTGTAAGATATTTAAAAATAGCAATGTAAAGTATATGTTAGGCTATGAAAATTCAGGTTACACTTCATTTTTATGTAATTATTCTTAATTTCTAACAGGAAAATGATTCCAAAATTATAGCAAGCAATAATGAAGCATGGTTTAATATATATATATATATATATATATATATATATATTATATATCCACTTTCCAAGACCTTTTCAATGCTACACTCAATACATTAAATAAAGTCAAACCTTAAGATAATGGGTGATACTAATGATGTTACTATAAAAAGATATTTTTGATTATTCAAGACAAGAGATTCTTTTTGTCTTCTCAATGATGCCAACTAACAAAAACTCAATAGCTCTAGGACACTAGGTTCTATCAATTGAATGTGTTCTCAAAGGACTCTAAGATAGCATATCATCTCAAAGACACTTGCATATTCTTATACATAAGCAACCCCAAAAATTCTTCCAGAAAACTTCTACAGATCAATAACTTCAGCAAAGTGGCGGGATATAAACTTAACTCAAATAAATCACTAACCTTCCTCTATTCAAAGAATAAAAGGGCTAAAATAGACTCATAGTTGTCACCTTTCGCAAATCTCAAGTCCGAATGGATCAAGGACCTCAATATATAAAACCAGATACATTGAATCTAATAGAAGAGAAAGTGGGGAAAAAGCCTTGAATGCATTGGCATGGGGGGGGGGTCCTAAACAGAACTCCAATGGCTCAGGTTCTAATATCAAGAGTTGACAAATGAAACCTCATGAAAATGAAAATCTTCTGTATGACAAAGGATATAGACAATAGGGCACATCAGCAACCTACAGATTGGGAAAAAAATCTTCACTAACTGCACATTCGATATAGGGCTAATATTGAAATACATAAAGAACTCAAGAATCTAACCACCAAAAAAACCAAACAACCCAATCAAACTATGGGGTATAGAAATAAACAGAGAATTCACAACAGAGGACTCTTGAACGCCTGAGAAGTATGTAAAGAAATGTTCAAAGTCCTTAGTGATCAAGGAAATATAGATCAAAACAATCCTGAGATTACATCTTACACCAATCAAAATGGCTAGGATCAAAAACTCAGGTGATAGCACATGTTGGCAAGGATGTGGAGAAAGAGGAACACTCCTCTACTGCTGGTGGGATTGAAAACTGGTACAAACACTCTGGAAATCTGGAAATGGACCTACCTGAAGACCCAGCTATACCACTCTTGGCCATATACCCAAAAGATGTTCTAACATATTACAAGGACACATGTTCCACTACATTCATAGTGGCCTTATTTGTGATAGCCAGAAGCTGGAAACCACCCAGATGTCCCACAACAGAAGAATGGATACAGAAAATGTGGTTAATTTACACAATGGAAGACTATTAAGCTATTAAGAACGAGGACAAATGAACGGAGCTAGTAAATATCATTCTGAGTGAGGTAACTCAGACCCAAAAGGACATGCATGGTATGTACTCATTAATAAGTGGATATTAGGCAAACATGTACAGAATACCCAGGATACAATCCACCAAGTAAGGATGCCTCAGTCCCACTTGGAGAGAGAAGAAAGCAATCACCAGGGAGGGGCAGAGTGAGTGGGGGACTTGGGTGGGAGGAGGACAGGGAAGGTAAAAGAGGAACATGATCAAGTGTTTGGGGTGAACAGGAATGAAGTCCTGTGGATCAACAGAAAAAATGGAAATAGGCAACCTCAGGAGGTGGGGGCAGGACCCTCTAGAAAGTACCAGAGACCTGGGAGGTAAAAGACTCTCAGGACTCAAAGGGAGGGACCTTAGATGAAATGCCTTACAGTGGGGAGAGGGAACTTGTAGAGTCCACCTCCAATAAAAGACAGGGCATCAAATGGAGGGATGGAGTTGACATACCACAGTCAAAAATTCTGATCCAGAATTGTTCCTGTCTAAAAGAACTGCAGAGACCAAAAAGGAGAAGGGATTGAGGGAAAGGAAGTCATCCAGTGACAGGCCCAAATTGGGATTCAGCTCAAGTAGAGGCTCCAAGACTTGACACTGATGCTATCTATGGTGTGCTGATAGACAGTAGCGTAGCATGGTTGCCTTCTTTGAGATCCACCAAGCAGCTGAAATAGTCAGATGCAGATATTTGTACCCAACCAATGGACAGAAGCTGCTGACCCCTGTGGTTGAATTAGAGAAAAGCTAGAAGAAGCTGGGGAGGAGGGTGACCTTGTAGGAGGACCAGTAGTCTCAATTAACTTGGACCCCAAGATCTCTCAAACACTGGACCACCAACCAGGCAGCATACACCAGCTGATATGAGGCCCCTGATGCATATACAGCAGAGGACTGCCTGGTCTGGAGAGAAGAAGACCTGATCCTTCAGAGACTTGAGGCCCCAGGGAGTGAGGAGGTCTGTTGAGGTGTGGGAGGTGTGGGAACATCCTCTTGGAGAAGGGGTGGAGGAAGTATGGGATGAGGATAGCAGAGGGCAGACTGGGTGGGGGATAATGATTGGACTGTAAAAAAGTTAAAAAAAAATTAAGTCACAAAAAAATGCAGGCAAGACTTTTAAATGCCTGTTTATCAGTTTGTATGGAGTAACTGAAAACCACACTTCCACTTTGAACACATTTTATATCAGTGTAGGGCTTTTATTCAGCTTCCTTTCTCTGTTGCCTGCCTGCTTGGGAACTGGGGAAGGCTGTGTGATTATAGCAAAGCCTGGATATAAATTTATATCTTTGGCATAAAATAAATTATGATCAGAAAAAATAGATATACTACCCAACAAAGTTAAGAAGTGGAACCACATTAGATATTTGTCAATAGATGGCTACATGAAGAAAATGTGCATATAGGCAAAGGAACTGTGTACAGTTGTAAAGAACAAGGATATCATGACATTTGTAGGAAAATGAATTCAGATTCAAATCATTGTTACATAAAATAAGTCAGTTTCAAATAAAAAAAACCACATGTCTTCTCTCATATGTAGAACCTATATTTAAATGTATACATATATGTAAGTTTACATGTGCATTTAGGTCTTAAGATTCAAATAAGGAGTCATTAGAGGAGAGGAAGATATCTTAATAGTGGTGGGAATAGTGAAGTTAATGAAATATATAATAGAAAAGCAGAAAGGGAGATTAACTGGTTGAAGTAATAGAACTGGCTGAAATGGGGAAAGGATTGAAGGAGGAAATTGGGTTATAAAATGTAAGACCAAACATATCCATGAAGATGCTGTAATAAACCCATTGGTTTGTATTCTGTCCTAAAATCTAGATTTAAAAAAAAAAAGGATAAAAGATCTGGATGCCTTTAATTCTAGCACATGGGAGAGATAGGCAAGATGAATCTCTGTGACATTTTGGCTAACCTGGGTCTACTTAGGGAGTCCCAGGATAGCCGAAGCTACATAGTGTGAACATGTCTTGAAGAAAAATGTGTATATTTTTAAAAATACTAATCATATAATATTTCATTTACTCTAAATAATTATGATAAGCTACATTGTTTCTTTACTCTTTTTTGACCAGTATCTATTATATTACTTCTATGCACTATGAAATATCCTTAACACACAAATAATGATTTGATTGTTCTCTAAATTATATGTTGACCATTATATTTTCCACCATAGCTAGTTGATGACCTCAGATATTCTTTCCTATGCTTAGATTAGCTAACTATGTTGTTCTCAAATTATCTTTAATCATTGTTACCCAGTTTAGAGAACAAGGATTCTCAAAGGTCATCATTACACTGTAGTTTAGGCTATTTCCTGATACCTTCTACTTTCCTCTATCAGAGTGACTTATCAAGTAACTTCTACTGAATTTTTAAATTCTCATTCCCACCTCCTTTCACTCCTATCTTGTAATCAGCCATCTGCTTAGTAAGTGATAACATCAAGGGCTCAATTTTCAAATTTAAGTGCTTAATTAGATTGCTAACCCACTGTGTAGGGCCTGCTTTGAACTACTTCAAATTCTATGGAGTATCTCAAGAAATAGCTTGCAGTGCAGTTGTTATTCAAGTCTTTAATTTGATGACCCAGATATGGAGTTGACTATAGGTGTTCCTATTTGGGGAATGAATAGTAGGCTATTAGTAGCTTGAGAATATTGTGGTACCAATTGGCCTTGATCAATATAATATCAAAGCTTCAAAGATCTCATAATAGTGAATAAATGAGTAGGTGTACTCAAATTCATTTTATGGGTTGATCATTTTTATACTCTTTCACCAATTTTGACTTAGTGGAACAGCATATCATCCTCAATGGACTTACAACTATTTCTTAGAGTAACTCTATTATAAAAGCATTTTATCAGCAATTCAAGATAAAAATAAGCCTTGATGGCAGCAACCATCAGTGGCATATAATTCATTATAACCTTGACTACAGGCAAAATTACCATGGAAATGCAGAGAATGTGATTCATTCTCTTTACACCATTTTTTGAGATGACCTGTATCAAATAAAAAACACATGTCTTCTCTAATATGTAGAACCTAAATTTAAATGTATACATGTATGTAAATTTACATGTGCATTTAGGTCTTAAGATTCAAATAAGGAGTCATTAGATGACCTTGTACTATTAAATTTCTGGACATAAGTTATCATTCACTCCTAGTTTTCTAAAATCTGTACTACTCTAAAACCATATATGAGCAATTTTTGAAAATTTAAAATGTAGCAATTATTTGTTGGTTTCCTATTTAAAGACCATAAAAATTGTAACAATGTATTTTTACTTAAATAATTGCATCATTTGCAAAATATCCGCAAAACTATTTGCCCAGTGTTGACTTCTGTACATTTTTCTTTATTTTGACAAATTTAAATTTCTTTATATTTAATTTTTTGTGAAATTGTTTACATTGAATATTTTGCTTAATGTTAGAAAGCAGCAATTCACAAAACTTATTAAAAACTCTTCCCAATCTGTTAACTCAAGCAGCAGACAGTATTGTGGTTAGATTCCCATGACTGCTTCTTTGACCTTGAGGCAATGGTAGAAGCAGTGTGGATATACTTGTATATATTTATTAATTTCTATTATATTAAGTGGAAGAATGAGCCTTCTGAGACCACTTAGCATATGAAAATCTCAACTGAGGTTGTTCAAGCACTGCAGAGCTGCCACACTTCTGGATAAAGGGTCATTGTTAGTGGCCTTAGTTAATGATAAGCTTGATGTATGTTATGGAAACTATTGGCTGAAGACATTGCTATGTTACATTATACCATTCATATCATTTCACTCAATTCCTAGAAGAGCTCTGTGGAGTATATGATGCAACTATTCTTTCACTTTTGTGTCAGGAACTTGAATCTTGTAGAAATTATTGAAATTAACAGATATTATATATACAGTAATAAATGTAAGTGTAATTCAACTTTGATCTTTTTATTCATAGTGTTTTTCAAAACCAATATAATTTGTGGTTGGTGTTTTAAAATAAAAAGTTGTCACTAATTTCTAATTGGAAATAACTCCTTGAATATTAGTAAGCCCTGACATATAGTTGGTGCTTGAAAATGTTAAATGTATTGAGGATGAATTAAAATCCTAAATATAGGATAGCGAATTTTAAAATAATCCCAATTCTTTACAATCATACAAAACTCCTGAAAATATATCCCACATGATAACTGGGATTTTTCAATATTGTTAAATTATAGAAATTACCCCATGATTAGCTATCCTGTAGAACAACTAATGTTTAGATTAAAAAAATAATGTATGTTACTAAAACAATACATAAAACTTTTCTTTTTTTAATTGGATATTTTATTTATTTACATTTCAGATGTCATCACCTTCCCCCATTTCCTCTCCTTAGAACCTCCTATCCCATTCCCCCTCCTCCTTTTTGCTTTTATACCATTTTAATTACATAAAAGAATTAAAGTCAGTTCTAGGTTGAGGGACTAGCAATACAATAGATGCAAACAGTCAAGGTATAAGCAAGACAATAAACACAAATAGTCAAAGAACAAGCAAGACAATAAACAAAATTCTGTGAACATTCCTGTGATCACTGTTTCTAAGGACTTATCAGGATGACCAAAATATGGGAGCCAACTTCCCTGTCCTAGCCCAAAGTCATTTTTATGTCTGAAGGCTACTTCCTTGTTCTAGCCTAATATTTAGATTCCTGCCTGAAATTACTTCTTTGTTCTAGCCTAATATTTAGATTCCTGCCTGAAATTACTTCTTTGTTCTAGCCTAATATCAGATTCCTGCCTGAAGCCCACTTCCTTGTCCTTGGCCCATGTCAAATTCTTGCCAAGCAGCCTCAAAGGCTCTCCACATCTCAACATGAGAAGCTCTACCAGTGCCTGACACACAGAGGTGGATCTTGCTGCTTACCATTGAAATGATAACAAGTTCCCCACTGGAGGAGATAGAAAGAAGACTGAAGGAGCTGAAGGGGCTGGCAGCTCCATGGGAAGAGGGACAATACCAACCAACCAGAGCTCCCAGGGTCTAAACAGCTAGCCTGGGAACATATATAGAGGGACCCATAAACTTTTCAAGAGTATCACTTTTTAAAATTAACTTCGGCTAGGTGAAGCAGAGGATATCAGAAGTTTGAAACATGGAATCAGATATATTGTCACTAATTTGACCCTTCTGTTGGGGAGGTCTGCATTTTATAAGGAATAATGGTAAGCTTAAGTGAACTGAGAATGGCACTCAGTTGACAAGTAATAAGACAACAGAGGTCCCAGTCTACAGTTGCACAGGATGGAATTTGGTGTGCAATAATAAATTCAGAAGACAATTTTCTGCCATACCCTCAGGGTGAGAAACCCCATAGCCACCACTTATATTTAAGCCTTGTGAGAGCCTAAACTAAGAACGCCAGTTATATGGTGCCACACTTCTAACCTGTTTTGTTATGAGAAAAATGTATTAACTGCTAAATGTGGAGTGATTTGCTATGTCACTGTAGAAAAATTAGTGGCCGGGCGGTGGTGGCGCATGCCTTTAATCCCAGCACTTGGGAGGCAGAGGCAGGCGGATTTCTGAGTTCTGAGTTCGAGGCCAGCCTGGTGTACCGAGTGAGTTCTGGAACTGCCAGAACTACACAGAGAAACCCTGTCTCGAAAAACCAAAAAAAAAAAAAAAAAAAGAAAGAAAAGAAAATTAGTATATTGTTATTTATTAGGTATCTGTACTGTACATGGTCTTTATTTTACGATGTAAAGTGGCTTTCTTTCTACAGGATAGCTGAGCTAGTATTTTAAAAGTTTATGCCACAAAGAGTATCACAGTCTAAACAGAGGTTTTATCTCCAACCTTCATACATTTCTAAAAATACCTCCGAATTTTCTTAATAGCAAGTTGAAAGAATTACATTTACTTTTCCTTTCAACTCACCACATTTCACTAACTCTCTCTGCTCTTTCTTTTATCACCAAGATAGTTTGATTCAATGATATTCACCATTATGTTCTAGCATATTATGTATAGATATTTTGAGAAATTGTAATCACATGGCCTGGTATAACATTATTAACTGCATCTTTGGGTGTTATTTTTGTAATTCTTGATATACAGTTTAAGAACCATTAATAAATATTTATATCTAATAATGATAGTTCAATGTATTAGAAGTTATGCAAGGGAGCTATATATAAGTGGGAGAAGAGATCCTTGGTCCCATGAAGGCTGGACATCGTTGAGGGGGGGGATATTCGAGGGTGGGGAGGTGAGGTACGGGGGAGGGTGGGTAGGGGTACACCAACGTGGAGGCAGGAGGAGGGGGGAAGGGATAGTGAGTTCCTGGGAGGGAGGGGGGGAAATGGGGTAAGGAAAGAACATCTGAAATGTAAATAAAATTTCCAATAAAAAAAGTTATAGAACAAATAATCTATGTTATTAAAATGGACTTTGGTCATCTCTCTCTCTCTCTTTCTCTTTCTCTCTCTCCCTTTCTCTCCATACACATACACACACACACACACACACACACACACACACACACACACATCACCATCTCTCTCTCTCTCTTTCTCTTTCTCTCTCTCCCTTTCTCTCCATACACATACACACACACACACACATACACACACACACACACACACACACACACACACACACACACACACACACACATATGCCTTTTTAAGACAGTTGGAAATTTTTAATTTTTTAAATCATTTTATTCATTTACATTTCAAATGATATCCCCCTTCCCAGTTACTCTTCCACAAATAACCCCCCATCCCATCCACCCTCTGCCTCCTCCTCTTTGCCTCTATGAGATTGCTTCTTCACCCACTCACTCTCTCCTACCTCACTGTTCTAGCATCCCTCTACACTGGGGCATCAAGTCTCTCTCTCCTCCCATTGATGTCAGATAAGGCCATCCTCTGCTACATATGTATCTGGAGTCCTGGCTCCCTCCATGTGTACTCTTTGGTTGATGGTTTAGTTGCTGGGAACTCTGGGTGGTCCAGTTAGTTGATATTGTTCTTCTTATGGGGTTGTAATTCCCTTCAGCTCCTTTAGTCCTTCATCTAGCTCTTCCACTGGGGTCCTCAGACTCAGATTGATAGTTGGCTATGAGTATCTGCATCTATATTAGTCAAGTGCTGTAATACATCTTAGGGAACAGCCATATCAGGCCCCAGTCAGCAAGCACTTCTTAGCATCAACAATAGTTGGGGGGTTGGTGTCTGCAGATGGGATAGATCCCTAGGTCGAGCGGTCTCCAGATGGCCTCTCCTTCAGTTTCTGTTTCATTTTTTGCCCCTGTCTTTATTTGGACAGGAAATTTTCTGGAAACTTTTATTAATCATTTTATATGTTTACATTTCAAATGTTAGCCCTCTTCCATGAACCCCTCATCCCATCTCCCTCACATTTGCCTCTAAGAGAGTGTCCCCCACCCACCCACCCCCATCTCACCCATCTAGCATCCTCTTCTCTGTGGCATCAAGCCTCCGTAGGACTAAGGGCTTCCCCTCCCATTGATGTTAGATAAGGTCATCCTCTACTACATATGTAGCTGAAGCCATAGATCTCTCCATGTATACTCTTTGGTTGATGATTTAGTCCTTAGGAGCTCTATTTGGTCCAGTTAGTTGATAGTGTTCTTCTGATGGGGTTGTAATCCCCTTCAGCTCATTCAGTTCTTCCTCTAACTATTCCATTGAGGTCCTGGGCTTAGTCCGATGGTTGGCATGAGTAGTCAGGTGCTGGTAGAGCCTCTCAGAGGACAGCCATGCCAGGACCCTGTCAAAGGCAATGAATGAATTGGGACTGATGAAGCTGGTAATGAAGCTTTTGGCTGAGACTTCAACTTGACATAGCAAGTGATAATATCAGAGGTTGACTGAATGTAGGTTTGATTTTACAGTTAGGATTTTTTCTGGAATGAGATCAGTGAAGGAAATGTTTTAACTTTAAAACACAGCAAATTTGACATGCAAATTATTTCAAGAGAATAAATATAGAGTCTATATATGCCATTTTTTGAAGTTATTGTTCTGTGTTTATATACTTTATAAAAGTGAAAATACAGCAGCTGTATTGAACAGTGTACTCTTTCTCCCACAAATAGCAGTCTCATTTAAAGCAGGGGATAGATTCTTGCTGTTGTAGGACTTGTTCATTCAAAAGTTCTGACCCTCAGTAGAAAGTAATTGAGATAATAGAATAGCATGGGCTGACTGGTTTCTCAATCTCAAAAATGTTTGGAAAATAAAGAATAGACATTTTCAGTATTTCTTAGCCTTAGTGACACTATTATTTTTTCTTCTGGTAAGTCTGATATTTGTTTTATCAGTTTGTGTTTCACAAGTTGGAATTTCCTACATTTAAGAAGAACCCAGGGACGATACACTTTGGTCATATGATCTATATTTTGCAGCATAAAGGTCACCACATGATTTCAGTAAAATAAATTATTCAGAAAACAGTTTAGGTTCTCTGAAAATTCTCAGCATCTGTATCTTCTTAACTGACCTATGTCTTCTGACCTGCATTACTCAAAGCTTCAAAATAAGAAGTAGCTTTAATTTTCCATGGGAACATTTTCCTACTTACACAGTCATGTAGAATTTATAGGAGAAGGTTTATACAATATCTCTGAGTAAAGATTTCCCTGAGCTATAGTCATAAGAGAAATGGAGAAAACCAGGTACATCCAGAGAGAAGTTAAATATCAGTAGATACTGGCATTATTTTTGTTTATTAGTTCAAAAATTTTCTTAGATAAAGTGACCTGAATTTTGTTATATTTCTCTAATCATTATCTAAATGAACAACTGTATTCAACTAGAATGTAACTATGGGTACCTAAGTGTATTACTTAGCTAGATTGAGGTAAGGAGATGGTTAGAAATAGAAGCAGCTGACTTTGCTAGTAAGTACAATTTCTTCCTTAAAATGAGCAGAATATCTGGCCTAGCATTTGCTTCCTTCTCTTAGATATATTTCTCCCTTCACATGAAATCATTAAATACTCTCTGCACACAGCATAATTAATGAATGAAAGTTAGTCAACCACTTATTTTTTTAAATGGTTTAAGTCGTTTGTTAAACCTGGAGTGTCTTTGCTATTAAGTGAGAATAAAGTAATTGCAATGGTATTGTTCTCAAGTCTCAAATAGTTGCTTTTTAATCCATTACAGAAAATTCTTACGGAATTCTACTTTTAAATGTTAGCTTTCCTTTATTTTTCACTCTTAACATTTTCATTTTTCTTTTACTCATTAAGTCTTCTAGAAATAATTAAAATCAGAAGTTATGTGTTTAAGTAGATGGTGTTCAGTACTTCGCACCTAGTATCAGTTTACCTGTAACTAAAATGATATTTCTCTACTTTGATTAATTTCTAGCTATATTTTTTTTAGGTTTTACACTTGGACTCAGATCATACAGCCATGTAATGTGCCTCAACTTGATTATCTCTCTTTATGCTGTATTCCTCATCATTGTCTTGTGCAAATTCCTATGAGAAAACCTAGAATAATAATTATAGTTTTACTCTACACTGGGTAATCTTCATTCCTCCCATTTCTTACCTGGATTCTAAATATCACCACCTCAGACCTGTTATTGGTCCACTAATTGATACCCATTATTTCCTGAATCCTAGCCAGTGTTTAGATGCATACCTATGTGACATTTCATGAAATGTATTAGATGGTATATTAGGCTCAGAGTATTCCTAACTGAACTGTGTCTTTTTAATCTAGATATATAATTTAAACTTAAAAAGAGTCATTTGCCATGATAGTCATTTTACATTTATTTTACTTTTTATTTTATTTACTTATTTTTAATTATCTTTAATCTTATTTTATAGTACAGCTGTTATCCCCATCCCAGTCCACCCTCTGACAGTTCCTCATCTGATTCCTCCTCCCCAGTCTCCAAGAAGATGTCCCATCATATCCCACTTTTTAAATATTTCATTATTTAGAAGTTATGAACCTTTGTACATAAAACCAGATAAACTGAAACTAATAGAAGAGAAGGTGGGGAAGAACCTCAAATACTTGGACACAGGGGAAAGTTCCTGAACAGAACACCAATGACTTATGCTCTAAGATCAAGAATTGACAAATGGGACTTCATAAAATTGCAAAGTTTTTGTAAGGCAAAGGACACTGTCAATAGGACAAAACGACAACCAACAGATTGGGAAAAGATCTTTACCAACCTCACATTTGATAGAGGGCTAATATCCAATATATACAAAGAACTCAAGAAATTAGACTCTAGACAACCAAATAACCCTACTAAAAAATGGAGTATAGAGCTTAACAAAGAATTCTCAACTGAGGAAATTTGAATGACCCGGAAGCACCTAAAGAAATGTTCAGCATCCTTAGTCATCAGGGAAATGCAAATCAAAACAACCCTGAGATTCCACCTCATACCAGTCAGAATGGCTAAGATCAAAAACTCAGGTGATAGTAGATGCTGGCAAGGATTGTGGAGAAAGAAAAACACTCCTCCATTATTGCTGGGATTGCAAGATGCTGCAGCCACTTTAGAAATCAGTCTGGAAGTTCCTCTGATAACTAGACGTAGCATTACCTGAGGACCCAGCTCTATCACTCCTGGACATATACCCAGAAGATGCTCTAACATATAGCAAGGACATATTCTCCACTATAGTAGCCTTATTTATAATAACCAGAAGCTGGAAAGAACCCATGTGTCCTTCAACAGAAGAATGGATACAAAAAATGTGGTACACTTATACAATGGAGTATTACTCAGCTATTAAAAACAATGAATTCGAGAAATTGTTAGGTAAATGGATGGAACTAGAACGTATCATCCTGAGTAAGGTAATCCAATCACAAAAGAAACACACATGGTATTCACTCACTGATTATTGAATATTAGCCCGGAAGCTTGAAATACCCAAGATTAAACTCACAGACCACATGATGCTCTTGAAGAAGGAAGACCAAGTGGGAGTGCTTTGGTCCTTCTTAGAAGGAGTAACAAGATACTCAAGGGAGCAAATGTGAAGACAAAGTGTGGGACAGAAACTGAAGGAGAGGCTGTCTAGAGATCATTCTACCTATGTATCCATTCCATGTGCAATTGCCAAAGGTAGAAGCTGATGTGGATGTCAGGAAGTGCATGCTGATAGGAGCTTGATATAGGTGTGTCCATAGAGGTCTGCCAGTGTTTGACATATCCAGAGGCAGATGCTCACAGTTAACCATGGAAATGATCACGGGGTTCCCAATGGAGGATTTAGAGTGAAGACTGTAGGAGTTGAAAGGTTTTGAGGCCCTTGAGTAAAGCAACAATACCAACCAACCAGAGCTCCCAGGGTCTAAATCACCAGCCTAGGAGCACTTAAGGAGGGATCCATGGTTCCAGCTGTATATGTAAGGAAGGATGGCCCTGTTGGGCATAGGTGGGAGACGAGATCCTTGGTCCCATGAAGGCTGGACACTGTGTGTGGGGGAATTCGAGGGTGGGGAGGTGGGAGGGGGAGTAAGTAGGGACACATCCACAGAGAAGCAGGAGGAGGGGGGATGGCTTAGGGGGTTCCTGGGCTGGAAGGGGGATGGGGTAAAGGGATAACATCTGAAATGTAAATAAAATATCCAATAAAAAATGAAAAAAGGAAAAGAAGTTAGAACCACTGGAATCATTTTCCCTAACCCATACATGCTTTTCTCTTTTGCAATTTCTATATTGACTGTGAAGCCTTTTATTTTCTTTTAAAATTTTAGAGTGTAATTTGTAGTTAGCAGCCTTCATTTAAGAGATCAATCTCTAGTCTTTATCAGAGAGGAGAATTGTCTTAGTTAGGCTTTCCATTGCTGTGAAGAGACACCATAACCAAGGCAACTCTTATAAAGGACAAGATTCATTTGAGGCTGGCTTACAGGTTCAGTGGTTCAGTCCATTACCATCAAGGTGGAAGCAAAGCAGTGTCCATGCAAGCATGGTTCTTATTAGCTGAAAGATACTCATCTTTGATACAAAGGCCAACAAGAGAAGACTGCTCCCATGTGGTTAGTAGGATGGTTTCATACAGCCAAGTAATGTGCCTCAAACTTGATTAACTCCATTTATACTGTATTCCTCATCATTGCCTTGTTCAAATTCCTATGAGAAAACCTAAGATAATAATTACAGTTTTACTCTCCACTGGGTAATCTTCATTCTTCCCATTTCTTACCTAGATTCCTATATCACCACCTCATACCTGTTATTGGTCCACTAATTGATACCCATTATTTCCTGTATCCTAGCCAGTGTTTAAAAGTATACCTATGTGACATTTCAACACTCTTACAGTGACCACTTCCTCCAACAAGGCCATACCTACTTCAACAAGGCAACAACTTCCAATAGTGCCACTCCCTGGGCCAAGGATATTCAAACCACCACAAGAATGATTCCATTGAAACAGTAACAACATGGAACCAAAGCAGGTAAATCATATATTTTAAATTGATTTAAGTCAAGACTTAAATAATGAATGAATATAGATAATAAAAGAACAAAACTACTACAGAGTAAACAATGAGGCTCAAACATAATTATGCTTCATATTTTTGGACTTTCTACTACAACTTATTTTATTCTCTTTGAAGACTGTCTTGTCAAGGTCTTGAGTTGATACCCCACTGGATCACAGCTGCAGCAATATCTGCATTTTTTCTTTCTTCTGGTAAAGTGGTTACCTAGGTGCCATGTATTAACTATCTCTTTTCAAATTAATTTACATTGTTACATTCTGGAATACTCGTGGGTCAATGGGTAATATCTTTTCCTTAAGGAACGTTCTCTAGTATCCTACTTGGAAAACCTAGGTGTCCCTTAATAGCAGTAATCTTTTCAAAAATTACATCAACTTTTATCAATACTAGTCCCATTTCCATCTTAACAGGGTTCAACCTCCATCTCTTCCCAAACTACTTATTACTGTTCACAACATTAAAATTGTTCACACTATTCCTCCCACCAGAGTGCTTATTTTTCATCATTTTATCCTATAAGTTGCTTCCTTTCACCACCATGAATCAGTGTGAAATAAAATATGTGAACAATAATTATTCCACAGCTTGAATACTATGCAACTGGAAATATGGAATTGCCATAACTTCTTCATTAATCACAACTCAAGTTTTTAATGAGCAGAACACAATAATACTTGTTGCTAGGATATGAGTAGCCTTAACACCTATAGAGTATTTTTCTCTCTTCTAAAACTGCCTAAGCCTTCCTTCTATTTTCTGCATTTCTATCAGTATTCTGACCTTCTGAATGGGAACTTTTCCATTGCACTCTGCTTTCAGCATTCTTGAGCTTCTTTAACCGGCAATTCAAAATTCATGTTCCCAAGCATTTGCACTTCCTTTGAGTGTAATCTAAAGGAAAGGATAATCACAACAACAAGCCATCCATACTGATTTTTCTCTTTCAATTATCCTTCCCATTGGTATGAACAAAATTCCCAACAAGGAGCAACTTAGGGAGGATGTATGTATTTGAGGGCCACACTTTGAAGGTATATCCATCATGGTAAAAGGCAATGTTAAGTATGGCAATTGGAGAAGGAATGGCTCCCAGCTGTGTTAGTGAAGGTATATCCATCATAGTAAAGAAGACAATGCAGAAAGAATGGTCACAGCAGTGGTAGCTAATGCTTTCTCACATCTGGGTAGTTGAGGATGAACAAAAAAGTAGAATGACTGTGCTCAACTTATTTTCTGCTTTTTCCTTGTACATTCATTCTGCTTATGGGATGTGCACCTATATTCAGCAATCATATTTTCCTTCAACAGTCAATCATTTCTGTAAAAGCTCTTACAGATATAGCCAGAATAATCTTCCCATATAATTACAAATTTAGTCACATTGATGATGAAAATATTTCATTTATACAAACTACTTTGTCTGTTCAGTGTTTGCTCTATATGTGCATGTATTTAGGGCTAATCATTGGGGTTAGAATGTTTTTAGGAGAAGAGGTAGGAAGTTCATAAGAGCCTGAGAACAAAGACACCTGCTGCTTTGACATGACAGAAAAGCCATTATGCATGAAATCTCAAATATTTTGTTCGTTAAACAAGATCTGCATGACAAATCAGTTGATGTTTACAGTGTGTAAGGTGGTGAAGAACTACAGGCAATGGATAACTTCTAAGAGAGAAGGAACAATTTACTACTATCACAAATAAGACTAAAATAGTAGGAGAAAATTGCAGAGGCAAAGACAGCAAACAAACAATAAAACCCTAGCCAGAAAAGCAATATAATAGAGCACCTTCTTTATGAGATTTTCTTTTAATATTAGAGGTTAAAAAAAAAATAGAAAGAATGGTGAGGTGACAGTGGAGGCTTGTGCTTCATCCCGTTAAACTGTGTTAGGACATAGTTGAGGCAGATGGAAGACTGAGATATGTTTCTAGAGGATTCATTTCAATGTTTTATGATCTAGCTATTTATTAAATGTCTTGTAGGAAAGAAGAGGCTCTTGGGAATATCTCCTGGACCTGAGCTTTAGGCTTCCTATTTCCATTGGTGGAAAATCACTAGTTAGAGACTAAGTCATAGAGATAGCAGTACTTGCTACATTTTGTCTGGGGGCTCTCAGTTTCCTTGAGCTATCTAGATCACCTCCCAGAAACAGTGGGACTATTGAGCATCTGTTCACTAGATGCTTGACCTATTCTCAGTCTTCATGTCTAGATCCCTTCTCCATCAACAACTGCATTATTTATAGCTAACTTAGGGGCTATGGCTGCAGTGTCCCAGATCATGGATTTGTCACCCTACCTTAATTTCAGGTACAATCTTTTAAGACAGCACTTAAAATATGGAAAGAAACAAAACAGTCTTAACCAAGGCTGATATGTTATGCATGAGTCACTATGACTGTAAATTCCTCATCTGTATGTAAGAATTGTGAGGTATGTCTTATGGTTAGAATGATGGGCAGTCTCTTTTAAGGTCAGAGTTGCCTAGCTTGCCTTTGTGAAAATATTTTTTCTTTCCTTTCTTCCTTGTTTCTTGCTTATCTCTTATATTTTTAATGCTGTGCCTTTCTACCTGTCTTAGTTAGGGTTTTACTGCTGAGAACAGATACCTTGACAAAAGAAAGTCTTGTAAAGGACAGCATTTAATTGTGGCTGCCTTACAGGTTCAAAAGTTCAGGCTAATATAGCATCCAGGCATGGTACAGGAGGAGCTGAGAGTTCCACATCTTCATCTGAAGGCTGCTAGTGGAAGACTGACTTCCAGACAGCTAGGGTGGGGGTCTTATAGCCCACACCCACAGTGACACACATACTCCAACCTGGCTACACCTTCTAATAGTACCACTCCCTTGGCTGAGTATATACAAACCATCACATTCCACTCCCTGACCCCCATAGGGCCAAACATATGAGTCAATGGGAGCCATACCTAAACATAGCATAATGCAAAATACATTTAGTTCTACTTCAAAAGTCCCTGTAGTCTATAGTGGTCCCAAAAATGTTAAAAGTCCAAAGTTCAATGTCTTTCATCCAATCACTTAACTGTAATCCCAAAGCAAGAGAGGAAACCAGTTGGGCAAACTCCAAACTCTGCATCTCAATGTCTAATGTCATAGCAGTCTACAGATCTCCAACTTTTTCATCCTTGTTGATAGCAACTTCTTTACCTGGGCTGGTTTCATTCCCAGCTTTCTCAGCAGATAACTCATGGGTCTGTCATCTCAAATGTCTTCCAAAGCAACTTCAATGTCTGGAATACACAAATGATCTTCTGGGCTACTCCAAAGGGCATGTTACTTCTTCAGCTCTGCACTCTGTAGCACCCTAAGTTCAGGTTGATCTATTCTATTGCCCCTGCTGTTCTTGATGATCATCCCATAGTACTGGCATCTCCATTATTCCAGGGTCTTCTGCTGCAAGTAGGCTTCACCAGTAGCCTCTCATAGACTCTCTTTATGATGCCAAGCCTCAAATCACTTGCATGACCCCTTCAGTCCTGCACTTTCACCAGTGGCCTTTCCTGGCCTCTCACAGTGCCAAGCTTCAGCTGCTCTTCATGACACTTTCATGCCTTCAAACCCAGTACCACCTGGGTGACTCTTATACATTACCAAGTACATCTGAAGCACAAGGTATAACCTTGGAAATCTCTGGAACACAGCTTCTTTTTGCTCTCAGAAAACACTTCCCAGAAGATTTCACCTCATAATGCTGGTCACCTCTTAATTACCACTAATTACTTAGCTCCAGCTAACCAGAATCAATTGTCCCAGTAGTCCCTTCTAGTCTGACCTCTAAAGCCAGAGCCATGTTGCCAAAGCTGCTGAGTTCTGTTGCTTGCTGGGGCTGGAACATGGCCCCTTTGTTCTATTACATTATCACCAGCTTTCCTTTTTCCAGCTCCTTCACTACCTAATATTGGCTGTCCTGGAACTTGCTCTGTAGACTGACTTTGAACTCAGAGCTATATGTGCCTGTCTCCTAAACACTGGGATTAATGGTGTGGTTCACCAAGCCTGGATTTAAGTTTCTCTTAACCTAGAGCTTGCTATGTCCTAGGCTGGCCTTGAACTCAGACATCTGTTTGACTTTATCTCCTGGCATCAAAGGCGTATACCATCATGCCTGGATCTAAATTTAGCTGGGTAGAATCTTGCCCCAAAGTCCCATTCCCTTAATTTATTATCTCATTGAACACAGGATTCAGCTCCATTTCACTTCCTGGTACCTCATTAATACTAGAACTATATATTTTATATTTTTCTTTTCTCAGCTTGGTAAACTTGTTTAAAATCCTCTTCATGAGACATAACCAGAAAACAAAGTCTATGATGGGCATTTCTGAGACTTCCTTTGTCAACGCATTAATCTGAATCTCTTCACCTTAATCTCAGGCAGACTCTTCAGACAAGGGCAAAACATAGCCACATTTCTTCACCAAAATACCACAAAACAGTCTCTAGGCCATATTATGAAACTGTTCACCGAGACCTCATGGGCCAGGTAGGCAAAGTTCAAATCATACTCAGCATCAAAGTCTTCCATATTCCTACTAGGATAGCCCATTAAACCCAACTTAAAGCATTTCACTGCTTTTCAAAGTTGAAAAATCCACATTCCTTCAAACAAAAGCATGGTCAGGCCTATCACAACAATACCCCAGTCCTAGTACCAGCTTCTGTCTTAGAGTTTTATTGCTAGGAAAAGATACCATGACCAAGATAAGTCTTATAAAAGACAACATTTAATTGGGGCTGGCTTAAAGGTTCAGACACTCAGTCCAGCATTATCAAGGCAGGAACATAGAAGCATCCAGGCAGGCATGGTACAGGAGATGAGAGAGTTCTACATCTTCATCTGAAGGCTGCTAGTAGAAGACTGACTTCCAAGCCGATAGGGTGAGGGTCTTATAGCCCACACCCACAGTGACACACCTACTTCAACAGGGCCACACCTTCTAATAGTGCCATTCACTCAGTCAAGCATATACAAACTATCACACCACCCTTTGCTTCCTATGTATATTTTATCTGTACAAACACTTTGCAACTTCTGATCCTCTTTTTGTTAAACATATTTTGATGTTCATAATGATATTTGGGTTAAATGGTATTTCTAAGAGATTGCATAGTGCAAGTTTGCATCTTTCTTCCTACAATTGATAATTCTACATTCCTACGTAAAAAATATATGACTATTGAAGGGTTATGAAGATATTCTTACAAAGTTTCCTGTATATGTTCCATTGGTGACAGTAAATTAAGTTTACCATTTTATTTGAATTGTTTTGTTTATGATGAATTTGTCATCATAAATTTGTGAGAGTTTATCTTTACATCAAACTCACTCAAATCATTTACCAAAATAACATACCTTACATACTGCTATGTGATTTCAACTTTACCATGTTGTTGGTGATTTCTATAAGTACATTATTATTTGTTACCCTCCCATATGATCCATTTTCTGTGTTTTATGTCAACATCCCAATTTCAGAATTCTGTAAGAGGTTAAGATTCTGATAATATAAAAGGCCCTACTTCATTATTCAGTACTTCCTTAGTTATTCTTTGCTATTTGCATTTCTATGTAAATTTTAAATTCAGCTCATCAGACATTAAAGGAGGAACTTGTTGAGATTTTGATTGATTTATTTTTAATAGATAATTTCTTGAGAAATGATTTCATACTAATATTAAATTCTCTTATTCATGACTTCAGACTGGTTCAAGTTCCTATAAGCTTTACTCAGTGAAAGTTTGCAATTTTCAGTGAAGACTTATGGAATTTTCTTTAGAATTGTTGTAAGGTTTCTGTAATATAGTGAAATTTTAAATGGTTTCTAGTTAGAAAAATGCAACTGCCAGTATTTAGAAAACTTTAAAGTTATATTAATATTTTTATTCACCAACATTTCTAAATACTTTTATTAATTCTAACAATTTATAGATATTTATAAATCTTACATGTATAATGTTCTTTATGAACAATTTTATTATAATTCCAATATTTATATCATTGGATAAAAATATCTTTCAATAATAATGAGTGGTATTAATAATGGAAATCCTTTGACTAGTCATAACTTTATGATTAAGCTTTAACCTATCATCATGGAAATGAATATTTATACATTTCAGTCAACAGTGATGATGTTAAAGATGCTTCTTTCTTTACCTAATTTTTGAGACATTTTTCATTAATAGAAAATTATTGACAAATATTCTATGTATTGAAAACAATTATATAATGGAAATAAAAACATTAATTTATTTTTGATATGTTTACCAATATCCTCTGTAATGATTTTGTAGCTTTCTAAAATTCTGGGAAATTTATGAAAGATACATATTAATCTTCTTTATTTAGTTTTGTGAGCTATCTACAAAAACGAAAAAAATTTTTTAGTTGAGCTTCCAGAAAGAGCCTCAGACCTGCTGAAGTAACTTGATAAGATACTGTTTAATATGTTGAGCTGTCTGCAAGTCATGTAATATGCTGTAGGTTTCCAAATTTCATGACTTAGTATTCATGCAAGGATGTCTTTTGTTTTGGGGATGTCTTTGAGTCATTTCTGTTCCTGTAAGTAACCCCTCACCCATATCCCTGTAAGTAACCCCTGTAAGACTCATTGGTTCATCAAGCTGGACTTTGATGATGTCCAAAGTTCAGTAAGTTTCTGGTTTTTCTATCAATGGGGACTGGACTCCATTTACTCTAAACTTCCTTACACCTATCAAGTTCCCCTCTTCACTGAAAGTCCTTTACCCATATTAAAGAATATTTTTAAATGATCAAATTTGTTTTTCATAATTTATACACTATATGTTGTATTCTAATTATATTCACCTTAAAACCTCTTTAACCTTGTTTACAACCCTGTCAACCTCACACCCTACCTATAAATCTCTTTTACAAATTGATATATTTTGCTTTATTTTGTGACTCACTAATTTTAACTAGGGCTAACTTAATGATTATATGTAAGTTTGATAATGATCCAACAGAACCTGGTGAGCTTACCAATGGATATATATCTGAAGATACAAGAAGATATCAAGAAAGTGGAGCTGGAGAGATTGATTTGTGGTTAAGAATGCTTGATAGTCTTCTAGAAATCATATCTTCAGTTCCCAACAGGTAGCTCACAACTGTCCATTAAAACCAGTTGAAGGAGGCCGGGCGTTGGTGGCACACGCCTTTAATCCCAGCACTTGGGAGGCAGAGGCAGGCGGATTTCTGAGTTCGAGGCCAGCCTGGTCTACAGAGTGAGTTCCAGGACAGCCCGGGCTACAAAAAAAAAAAAAAAAAAAAAAAAAAAAAAAAAAAAAAAACAGTTGAAGGGGATCTTGTGGTGTACATCACCTGGCTGTGCCCTACATTTCAGGTGCCAGCTGTGGTATGTGCCTTAGAGTCTTTCTATTGTTCTGTATCCTCAGCTTCTTCCCACATGGTGTATGAAACACCACCACTTTATATCAGGCTGGAAGGATGAAACACTGTGAAACTGCTGGCTTCTACAGTGAGATAGCTGAGAATGAGGGCCAGAACAAGACAGTAGGGAGAGAAGGTCTTCTCTGAGGATCTCAGGGTTACAACTCTTTTAAAGAAATCCCTTCTTCCACAGTCTTCAGTGATCAGACCTTTAAGACAATCTTAGCTTGTGCATATATCTTTATTCAGGGTGAGCTTGTATGCATAAACTTTATTCAGCATGAACCAGGGATATATATGTATCTTGGAGAGTGGGAAGAGTTTTCAGGGTAAATGAAAATAATTGGCTAGAGTTTTGAAGTTCTGTGAATGCCTCATTTGCATGGTGAAACATTAAACGAATACCAGGTACTTGTGTGTGTTCTTACCAGAAAAGAGGAAGGGGAAAAGAGGAAGTTGGACTTGTGTATCTGCCAAGGACTATGCCAACTTCTGCAAATAGAGTATGGGGTTAAGGCTCCCCAGACAAAGTCAGAGAAGGGAAAGACCATCTGGTAAAGGGATTTTCCCATTTTGCCCTGAGCCCAGAGAGCTATCAGGACAATGGTAGCCTTCAACCTTAATTAACAGTGTCCAGTAGGATCTGACACCTCTGGCCCGTCCAGATACCTGTCCATATATGTACATATCCACAGACATTTACACCTACACATAATAAAAAACAAAATCAATAAAATAAGTATTCTATTCAAGAAATGGGCTATAGTTTTGAACAAGGAGTTCTCAAAAAAATACAGATAATATACATTGTTTTATAAAAAAATGTTCAGCATCATTAGCCATGGAAGAATTGCAAATAAAAACTACTTTGACATTGAACCTTGGTCCAATCATAAAGGTTCTCATCTAGGAATCCACTGACAAGAAATGCTGTTATAATGGGGGAAACTCATTAATGGTGGAAGCATAAACTTGTATGGGCACTTTGTATATCATTGTTTGCATATCTGAAAATTTTGGAAATAGAATTGCATGTGACCCAGGCTAACCACTCCAGGCTCTATATACAAAAGACCTTATATCCTACTATAGAGTGTCTTGTTAATCCATGCTCATCCCTGCTCTATTCACAATAGCTGGGAATATGAGTTGATCTAGAAATCCATCAACACAGATAGGTAATTGAATGTTTAATGATATTGAAATTACCAGTTTAAGGTTATTTCTCTTGAATATACATTTACACAAATGTTTAACTCCTTTATCATTACACATGTTGCCTGTGTGATCTTTTAGAAACTTTAGAATTTTAAGTCTTCCTGTGATTCATGTTGAGATACATTTTGTTCCTCATATGAAGCAAAGTCAGGGTTTAAAAAAATATCTAATTGTTCTAAATTGTTTTGAAAAGACCATCAATTGTTCCAATGAACCACATTGACAACTTCACTAAATACCTAGTGATCATGCAATTATAAGTCTTATTTTGCGACAGTCTTTTTTATTCAGTTGAAATATTTTCTATTCTCCTGGATGGCAGTAACTTTATAGTAAATATGTAAGTCATGCAGCACATGTCCTCCAATTTTGTACTTTATTAAAACTAATGATATGGGGAAAGATAAATTTCAAATCACTGTTGGTGAGAATGAAAGCTGGTACAGTAACTATGGAAATCAGTATGGAGATTTTTACTCAATATAGAATTACATTGTCACTAACCTAAACCATTCTGGGACATATACCCAAAGGGCTCTCTATGCTACTACAGCTATATTGCACATTCATGTTCATTATTGCTTTATTTCCAATATTTAAGAAATGGAGTGAGCCTAGGAGCTGGCCAATGAATAACAAAATAAGGTACATATAGATGATGAGATTTTATTGAACACTATAGAAAATCAAATTGTATTTATGTCTAGTTGCTACAGACTTTTAGAGTGGTATATTGAACTTTCTACTTATCAATTTTTTAATTTGGACTTTCAATCTTTAAATGATTTTAATGTACGTTTAAGTTATATTTTTGGTAAAGAGTTAAGAATTTAGATGTTTTGGAAAAAATTAAATTTTGGTCATCAGAAAGCTGCTTTCTTTATCTGTGGTAATATTCCTTCTATAAAAGTTTGCTTTGTAGTTCGTCTGATTTTAGTATAAACAGGCTTTTGTTATTATGGTCAGTATTTTTTTAACAATTTATTTTGTTCAATATTTACTTGTCTTTTAAAATTTGATGTACACATTTGGGAATATGAAAGAGTGAAATCTTGGTCATTCTTTCTGAAAACTATTATTTTTAGTTCAGATTTAGTGTATTTATCAATATATGTGTGTTTAAATCTACCAACTTTACTGTTTTTTCTGCACGTTACCATCTTGGTTTCTACTCAGATTATGTCCAACTTTTTATTTTAATTGAAAATATTTGAGAAGTTTTCTCATTCATCACATCATTAGTTATATTTGATCACAATGCTAATATTTGGTTATTAAAATATCATTTTTTGTTTCCTGCTGTGATTTGTTTTCTTGAAAAGCAAAACAATTTTTTATATATAATTTCTAAATTCAGAGTTTTGCAGAGTTATTAGTTGTATTGAACTTAAATCTCTGTGTTTTTCAAACCTGGAGATTTGATTTGTTGACTGGTATTTATATCAAAACTTCTATGTGAGCTGATTGTGTACTAGTCTTCCCTGTGACAGAAAATCTGTATCTTACATTTAATGCAGTGTTCCTTTTCTCTGATGCTACAGTCACTCAAGAAGGTCAATATTAACATCAGTATCAGAAAATGTGGTACATTTACACAATGGAGTACTACTCAGCTATTAAAAACAATGACTTCATGAAATTGTTAGGCATGTGGATGGAACCAGAAAATATCATCCTAAGTGAGGTAAATCATTCACAAAAGAACACACATGGTATGTACTCACTGATTAGTGGACCTATTAGCCCAAAAGCTCAGAATACCCAAGATACAATTCACAGACCACATGAAGCTCAAGAAGAAGGAAGACCAAAGTGTGGGTGTTTCAGTCTTTCTTAGAAGAAGGAACACAACACTCAAGGGAGGAAATATGGAGAGAAAGTGTGGAGCAGAGACTGAAGGAAAGACCATCCAGAGACTGCCCCACCTGGGGATCCATCTTATATACAGACACCATACCCAGACACTATTGTGGATGCCAAGAAGTGCATGCTGACAGAAGCCTTATATAGCTTGCAGCCAACCATTGGACTGAGCACCGGGTCCTCAATGGAGGAGATATAGAAAGGACTGAAGGAGCTGAAAGGGTTTGCAACCCATAGAAAGAACAACAATATCAACCAACCAGACCCCACCCCCCAGAGCTCCAAGGAACTAAACCATCAACCAAAGAGTACACATGGAGGAACTCACGACTCCAGCAGCATATGTAGCAGAGGATGGCCTTGTTGGGTATCAATGGGACTAGAGGCTCTAGGTCCTGCATAAGCTCGATGCCCCAATGTAGGGAAAGTCAGGGAGGTGAGGCAGGGGTGGGTGATTGGGCAGGTGAGCAACCTCACAGAAGCAGGAGGAGGGAGGATGGGATAGGGACTTTCTGGAGGGGAAACTGGGAAAGGGGATAACATTTGAAATGTAAATAAATAAAATATCCAATTAAAAACGTAAAAATAAGGAAAATAAACTTATTAAAGTAAAAAAAAAAAAACATCAATATCAGTTCAGTACAAATGTTAGCATTCAAAATGTGCTATGTTGTTTTGTGTTTAAGTTTATATTGTTGAGGTTTTTCTAGCACAGTGTATAGATATTCTTAATCAGTCTTTTTAAAAATAAGTATTCTATAAAATACTGAGTCTTAATAAAAATTCTGATCTTTAGGACCTCTGCATATATGCTATAGCTTTTAGTTTAGTACTTTCATGGGATTCCTGAATGTATAGACAAGTAGGTTTCTGATTTCTGTACCTTCTCTTGGGGCTCTTATTTTCTGTCGCCTTGTCTTGTCCAAATTTGTCATAATGTTTCTCATTTTATGTTGTTATGTATTGTTATTGCTCAGAAGCCTGGACTTTTCTAAAAATTGAAGTTGAAGAGGAGGGAAACCCTGTAAGAGGACCAGCAGTCTCAATTAATCTGGACCCCCAAGATCTCTCAGACATTGGACCACCAACCAAGCAGTATACACCAGGTGATAGTTCCCCAACACATATACAGCAGAGGACTACCAGGTCTGGGTTCAGTCAAAGAAGATGCATCTAACCCCTCAAGAGACTGGAGGCCCCATGGAGTTCGAAGGTCTGGTAGGGTGGTGGTTGTTGTTGGTTGTTGGGGACATCCTCTTTGAGACTGGGGGGCTGGGAGATACTGGATATGGAACAATCAGAGGGTACACCAGGAAGGCAATAAAATCTGGAGTAATAAAATAAGTTTAAATAAAATTTAAAAAAATGCTTTATTTATTTAGATTAAAAAAAATTGTCCCCCTTCCCATAGTTCTTTACTTCCTAAACCCTGCTTTATCTCTGAGAGGATGCTCCCCAACCTCCCCCACAGAACTCCCCTTCCCAGGGGCATAAATTCTCTACAGGATTAGATGCATCCTCTCCCACTGAGGACAAGGCAGTCCTCTGCCACATATGTACCAGGGGCCTTGGACCAGCCCATGCATGCTCTTTGGTTGGTGGCTTAGTCTTTGGGAGCTCCCAGGGATCTGAGTCAGTTGATATCACTGGTTTTTCTATGGGGTTGCCATCCCCTTCAGCTCTTTGGCCTCAGTCCAATGATTGGCTGTAAGAATCTGCATCTGTCTTAGTCAGCTTCTGGTAGAGCCTTTCAGAGGACAGCTGTGGTGCTAGGCTCCTGTCTGCAAGCACAACATAGCATCAGTAATAGTGTCAGAATTTGGTGCCTACCCATGGGGTGGTTCCCAAATTGGGCAGGTCACTGGTCAGCCATTCCTTTAGTCTCTTCTTCGTTTTTGTCCCTGCATTTCTTTTAGGAAGGAACAATTCTGGGTCAAATGTTTTTAAGTTAGGTTGGTTACCTCACTCCTCCACTGGAGGACCTGTCTATAGAAAGGGCATAGATGCAGGAGGAAATAAAGGAGGAGAAAATGTATTCAAATTATATTGTATGAATATAGAATCTATGTTTAATAAAGGAAAAAAGATTAAAAATAAAATAAAAATCTGAACTTTATATTTTTACAGAAGTAATTCCAGTTTATCTCTTAGTCTAGTGCAAAAACTTACAAAATTTATATATCTAATCCCATTTTGGTGAGTATTTAATTTGATTTGTGGCATTGCAGTACTGTAAAATTGCCATGAACACACATGAACGTATATCTTGATGTAATTTTCAAGCAATTTCTTAGGCATGTGATGCTAGATCAAAGAAATTGACAAAAATACATTGTACCTAAGAATTTGCCTATTTCTATTCTCATCAGCTATATGAAAGCATTTTTCATGCAAGCACTGTATAATATATATATATATATATATATGTTTTTATGATTTTGCACTCCTTATAGAGAGCAATATTAGCTATCTGATCAAAAAGAACATCATATATTACATTTTATTTGACTACTGCTTTTCAGTTCAGGCATTTTCTGCATATAATTTAGACACTTATTATAAAAATTCTCCTGATATGTATCTATAATTCTTATTGATGTACAACTCTTTTATTAACATGTTAACTTCACTACATTCTTCTTCCACATTCTTTTTGTTGTTGTGGATTTTCATTATATAAAGATGAAATCCTTTTCTAATTTCTTTTGTTTCATCCAATTTCCTTGCTAGTCTCATATGTTTGTTCTTACAGATGAAGTTTAGATTCATTTTGACCATTTCATAAATGATTAAATGTTTTACTTTGTTGGTGAAAAGATCATATTCACCTAAATTTATCTTATTCCATTGAGCATCAACATGATTATAGTAGCGAAAACTTTTCATTCATTTGTTTTCTTTCTAAAAATTTAGGAGCTGGAGGTTAATGTCCATAGTTTATATTAAAACAAATGAAATGAGGCTTGGCTAGGGACTGTTTGCCAGTGAGTTTGGTTTGATTATTTTGAAATAGCTTTGGAAGATAATGGGGTGTGGGTGGAAGTGCAGCTGCATAATAATTCAGGAGAAAAAAATGAAATTAAAATCCATTAAAGTTTGGAGCACCCAGGTGTCCATGGACCACACAGATTTTAAAACAACTGATGTTAAATTAAACTAGAGAAAAAGAAAATCCTATTCATCTATCATGAGCAAAAGGTTATTGAGTTACACAATGTGTTTCTTAAACACGTTTGAAACTTGTTAGTGAATAAATTGATTTTTTTTTTTACTGTGAAACACATGCTTACTTTTCAAAAGTAATTTTTCCCAGAGTTAATGGTGCACTTTTACAGAACTAGTTCATTTTCAAGTAAGGAAGTTTACTAATTCATTTGGGCAGCTATGAGGAAACTAATTGAGTGATTTCTGAATGTGACATTTTAAAATGAAAGACATAAAGAATGAATATTGTTCAGGAGCACACTCAGAGAAAATCATTTAAACAACTATTTTAATGACATCTAAAAATATTAAATTGCTTTGTTTCCATCAATATAGGCTTCAATGTTTTTCTAGCATGCATAAGAAGACCTCCTTTGTCAATCAATTTTCACAAATGTCTTTCTTGTTTTATTTATAATACCCAGGCTTTCAAAATAAAATACAAATTTCTATACTCTTTGCGTTTTAAAATACATACTATCTTTTTTCTTACAAAGAGAGCTGTGAAAGAAATTAATTTTTTAATTATTACTTTTGTGTTTAGAATTCACAGAAGTCTCTAAATTGTACCGAAAACTTATTTCTCACTACATTTATTTCGTTTAACATTAGACCATTAGTTATAAACAACTTTGTTCTGTGCCCATTGGTGGTAAGGCATTCATAGACTGTTGTAAAAATTATTTGAAGGGAATGGAAAAAGGACAATAAAATATATTTGAGAACTGCTATAGAGAAAGGGAAAAAGAATTTAGAGGGAAATTTTTCCAAAAAGGAAAAATTTAAGATGAATGTTTGAAATGAAAAATGTCTCAAGTTAAATTGTGCCATAAAAACTTTGCAACTTCTATTAGTAACTGAAAATACCTAAGCTGTCTTAAAGCATATTAGTCCACTATTATTTTTTGGGAGGGGGAATAAGATGTATTTACTAAACTACAAAAAGCTTCAAAATTATTGCAAAAAATATTCCATATTTGGGGTTGGTTTAGTCATCTAATTTTATCACATTCTTATCTCCTAAAGTAAATTTTGTAGCATGTAGGAAGCGGTTCTCCCCACCATGGCGTGTAGCCAGCTAGCTTGAGTAGGCACTGTGGCTGTGGTTCATTATAGAGAAAAGGTTCCTGCTTCCAGGTGTGGCTACCCGAATTAGCCCACCTTGCATCACAGGAGCAGCCAATTAACAGTGACAGCATGGCAGCTGCTGATGGGATTAAGGCAATGTATATAAAGGCAGCTGGGGCGGTAGCCAGGAGGATTGGAAGGAGGATTGAAGGAGAAGAAGGAGGGCATTCAAGGGGCTGGAGGAAGAAGAAGGTAGAAGCAAGCCTGCTGTAACAAGGAACCTGAATAAACCGCTTTAAGAAGAACACCGTTGTAGCTTGCCTTTTATTCCGCGGGACGGAGCAGAGGGCAAGCAACAGTAGCACATACAGATGTTTTCACACTGTTTACACTTGTCAGTCTGAGTTGATTGTTTTAACTATGTAACTTAAACTAAAAACATACAGTATTCTTAAAGCATTTACTGACATAAAGTGGGCTCTTGTCCATTATAGCTTCACTGAAAGATACAGAATAGAGTAAATCATCATCTTCTAGCATGAAGGGTAATATTTAACAAGTATAAAAACCACGTGAAAAAATAGGCTTTAATGAATTAGTCTTTACAATTTGAAATTATTGCAAAACTCATCCGGAACGAAGATGATTAAGGAATGATCAATCAGTACTCCAAGATAGAGCCACACTTTAAGATTGTTTTAAGAATAAACCTCCAGTACTCATATAAATAGAGGTATAGAAGATTTGCAGTACTTAGTGAGATGAAGATCTAGGAATGAATAGCTTATACATATACTTTAACAGTGATCTAAAATTGAATATTAAAGTATTTGACGTTTAATATCAGTACTAGTCATATACATGATTTTCAGCTATTTCTGTCAAAATCAGTGATAAGAAAACAGTTTCAACTGATACTTTAAAGCTGATCTATTACACAAACTAAAGACACTAATGAGAATCTTTAATCAGGACTTGAAGTCAACCCATAGGAAACATGTCACCTGTTTGTTTTGTTTGTTTCTTTGTTTCTGTTCTCCAGCTCTCACATTTAACACATTTTCATGAGCAACTCATAGATCTTATACTAAACCCAAGATGTGGAAAAAGATATAGTGAAATCTCATTATTTTCCACTATTATACCCACAGTAATGTAATCATTATTTGAAGTTTATTGTGAACCCCTTTACAAGAAAACTCATGATTATAGAGATATGTGTACAGTAACTGCTTTTTTTCATTTATACTTTTATTCAAGGATGTTTGTAAACATTTCTTTACAACAAAGCTATTATTACTATGCATTTCAACTATAATTTCTTTTACTAGCTAAGAAAAAACATGTTTTATGCAACTTTATGCTAAATACATCAATACAAATACATATATATATATATATATATATATAATCCTTTTATATGCATGAGAATTCACTGGAGTGATAATCTTTACTTCGTTCTTCTATAACATATCTATGATAAATCATTCCACATCATCTCTGAAAATCTACATTTATAGTTTGGCATATTGATATATTGATATTGTTATAAATGAGTCACAGGTGATCAGGATATTTCAAATGTTTGAGGATTACATTTGTATATATATATATATATATATATATATATATATATATATATATATAATTTTGAAATGTTGAATATAATGATAGTGGGTAATAAATTTTATATTTGGAAGAGGAAGAATTAAACAGAATGTGGAATGGGAGAACAATATAAAGGATGCATTATAGAGAGGAGGAGGATGGGAGCAAAAGAAAGAGGAGTGGGTAGTGCAATGGACAACTAACACTAAAGGCTTTTAAAATAAAACATATGGAAACCTATTACTATATAAGCTCCTAAAGTATGTTCATATACATATATAAAAAGAGTTTAAATTAATTACACTATAATGGGAGTGTCAAACACCTAACTAGACAACAAGCACTACTGAAAAAAAAAAAACAAAAACTAAAACTAGGAATGGTATAGCAATTAGGGTTCCATTGCTGTGATAAATACAGTTACTGAAAGCAAATTGAGTTGAAAGGATTTATTTCAACTTATACTTGTAGTCTATCATGAAGAAACATGGTGGGGTCAGAGTTTTGACTGTGAGATGGCAACCTCATCCCTCCACTTGATGCCCTGTCCTTCTACATGCTGACCTCTAGTTGAAACTGCACCATTCATTGAAAATGCTGTCCTTTATCCACTGGTTGGTTTTATCTCCTTTGTCAAAGATCAAGTGACCATAGGTGTTTGGGTTCATTTCTGGGTCTTCAGTTCTATTCCATTGATCTTCCTGCCTGTCTCTGTACCAATACCATGCAGTTTTTATCATTATTGCTCTGTAGTACAGCTTGAGATTTGGACTGATGATTCCCCTAGTAGTTATTTTATTGTTGAGAATATTTTTCACTATCCTAGACTTTTCGTTTTTCCAAATAATTTGCAAATTGATCTTTCTAACTCTATGAAGAATTGAGTTGGAATTTTGAAGGGGATTGCATTGAATTTGTAGATTGCTTTCAGCAAAATGGCCATTTTTTACTATATTAATCCTGACAATCCATGGGCCTGGGAGATTGTTCCATCTTCTGAGATCTTCTTCAACTTCTTTCTTCAGAAACTTGAAGTTCTTGTCATGCAGATCTTTCACTTGCTTGGTTAGAGTCACACAAATGTATTTTATATTATTTGTGACTATTGTGAAGGATGTCATTTCCCTAATTTCTTTCTCAGCCTGTTTATCCATTGAGTAGAGGAAGGCTACTGATTTGTTTGAGTTGATTTTATAACCAGCCACTTTGCTGAAGTTGTTTATCAAGTTTAGGAGTTCTCTGGTAGAAGTTTTGTGGTATATTTACACAATGGAGTACTACTCGGCTATTAAAAACAATGAATTCATGACATTCTTAGGCAAATGGATAGAACTGGAAAATATCATCCTGAGTAAAGTAACCAAATCACAAAAGAGCATACATAGTATGCACTCATTGAAAAGTGGACATTAGCCCAAAAGCTAATACCTAAGATACAACTCACAGACCATATGAAGCTCAAGAAGAAGGAAGACCAAAGTGTGGGTGCTTTGGTCCTTCTTAGAAGGAGTAACAAAATACTCACAGGAGGAGGACAGAGACAAAGTGTGGAGCAGTCACTGGAGGAGGGACTGTCTGGTGATTGCCCCACCTGGGGATCTATCCTATGTGCAGTCACCAAATGAAGACACTGTTGTGGGTGCCAGGAAGTGCATGCTGACAGGAGCCTGATATACCAGTCTCCTGAGAGGATCTGACAGAGCCTGACATATACAGAGGCTGATGCTGGCAGCTAACCATTGAACTGATAACAGGGTACCCAATGGAGGAGATAGAAGACTGAAGGAGCTGAAGGGCCTGTCAGCCCCATGGGGAGAGGGACAATACCAACCAACCAGAGCTCCCAGGGTCTAAACTGCCAGCCTGAGAACACACATGGAGGGATCCATGGTTCCAGTTCTATATGTAGTTGAAGATGTCTTTTTCGGGCATCAGTGGGAGAGGAGGGCCTTGGTCCCAAGAAGTCTGGATGCCCCAATGTGAGGGAATTCGAGGGCAGGGAGGCAGGGGAGATTGAATGGATGGGGGCACACCCTCATAGAATTAGGAGGAGGGGGAATGGGGAAAGGAGATAACATCTGGAAGGTAAATAAATAAAATATCCAATAATAATAATAATAATAATAACAGATAATGGAACTGGCTATTGCAGTCAAGCATTTGAAACTTTTAGTCAACAGCCTAATATTACCCATATTACTGGTATTCTTTATAGTCTTCAAGGGCAAGGTATTGTGGAAGGGGAACTTTAAAACAACATTTTCATAAAATACAAAAGGGGGAGGTATATCCCTGTACACCACAAATTTATTTAAATCATGCTCTTTTTATTTTAAATTTTTTTTTTAAAAATTGGATGCCAAAGAACTTTCTGCAGAGTGTGTATGATACCCTACAACTAGGCATACTTATGCCTAGGTGAAAGGGAAGGATCTATTTACTGGCACATGGCATGTTCCCAATCAGGTATTTAATATGGGGAAGAGGGCATGTTTGTGTTTTTTCTGTAGGATGCTGAAGGAGCATGGTGGCTGCCAGAGTGATTGGTGAGACATGCTGATGCCAGGACAAAGAATGATGCTGACCTGTGAGGTTGCTGAGTACCCTGATAATGGTGACTGGGAAACTGTATTGGACATATGTTCCTGATCCACCTTTGCTTACCTATACCCCTGATGGGACAAGCTGCCTTGCCTCAAGATTTTAGACCTTGTGGTACAGAGAATCAAAAGAGAAGTTGTAATGACTCTTGTATTTTTTTTTAATGTGACCAGTTATTCCAACTCAATCATGTACCTGTCTAGATATCAATCCAATATTGGAAATAACATTCTTCATTTGGAAGGCTGGATCTGGACATTCTTAGAGACATATTTGGAAATTAGTTGTAGTTCTTTATGATGTTATGTGAGCAAGAGATAAAGTTGGGACAGAATCTGGATTTCAAACAAGTGTTAACACATGTATTAAGGCTGTTTTAATTGTCGCGTTAAAATTACTTTTGTTTCTTCTACAGAATTTATTGTAAGTTGCTCTGATTTTACACTTTCTAATTTTGTTAGTGTTTTGGAACCTGGTATGTCTGTTACGGGGGGCGGGGGGGTCTATCAACCAGCTTTTGTTCTATTGCCCTGAGTGTTACAGAACCTTAGTATTCTGAAAAAAAGCTAGCAAGTACTGGAAGAAGTGATTCAGGCTTTAAGCAAAAGCAAGAGGGCAGTGGGCTTGATTATTGCTGGTATAGCAGCTTTAATTACATTAATTACTAGCACTACTGCTTCTGCAATTGCTTTGACAGAAGAAGTTAAGACTTTTGTTAATCATTTGGCAAAAAAAAATGTTACTAATGTGTTTAGTATACAAGAGGATTTAAATAGGCATTTGGAAGAATGGATTGATGCTCTTTATTCTATTCAAATTATTGGAAGGAAGTTCAGAGTTTAAGAGTAAGAAGCCATCTCGAGGATCATGCCAAAAAACAATAGAGTTGTGTTACTTCTAAAATTTACATTGATAGTCATTATAATTAAGAAACTGTTTAAAGATACTTGGAGGATATCTGGCATAATTCTAACATTATGAATTTAAAGAATGCTGCTCTGCTGAGCTTTGATGCTACAGATACTACTCATAAAATTTCCATGACTTGAGGTCAATATTTCCATTTTGGTCAAGCCTCACGAATGCCATATATAGCTTGATCATGCTAGCCCTTTATTCTTGCCCATCATGTTAAAGCTTGTCTTTAACAACATCAACATGTTGGGAGCCAAAGTACATGGCTTGAACCTAAAAGTGGATCCCTAGACAGAGTTATTAAATTAACAGGCTGGCAAGCCAAGGATGGGTAAGATTCTGCACAGAGCCTTACCAACCTAAGACATAAGTGACTTGCTTTTGATAATACATATCCACGACAGGTATAGAAGGCATTGTTGTCAGAATGAACTAAGACAGGCTCAGTATTGTTTATGAAATAAAAAAAGGGGAAGATGTGTAGAGCTTTTGGGGCTGCTTGGCAAGATCTGACATTACCCAAGGACAAGGAAAAGGACTGTTTTTGCAGGAATCTGACATTGTCCAAGTACAATGAAATGGGTTTCAGGCAGGAATCTGACATTAGGTTAGAACAAATAAATAATTTCAGGCAGGAATATAAATCTTATGCTAGAACAAAGAAGGAATTTCAGGGCGGAATCTAAATGTTAAGCTAGAACAAAGAAGGAATTTCAGGCAGGAATCTAAATATTAGACTAAAACAAAGAAGTAGGCTTCAGGCATGAAAATAACTTTGTGCTAGGACAGGGAAGTAGGCTCAGATATTTTGATCATCCTGATAAACCCTTAGAAATAGTAATCACAGGAGTGATATGGGACTTTGTATATTGTCTTGCTTGTACGTATATTGTCATAACATCTGAAATGTAAATAAATAAAATATCCAATATAAATATATTAAATAATAATAATAATAATAATAATAATAATAAAGAAATATGGCAGGAACTCAAGGTAGGAACTGAAGGTCGCAGAGGAATGCCAGTTAACTGATTTGCTTCAAATGGCTTGCTTTGCTTGCTTTCTAATACAATGAAGGACCACATACCCATTGGTAGCATAACCAAAGTGGATTGGGCCCTCTTACAGAAATCATTATCAAGATCAAATCTAATTAGAGACATTTTGTCATTTGAGGTTCCATTTTATCAGATGATCTTAGCTTTTGGCAAATTGACAAAGAACTATATAGCACAAGTGTGTTATCTGCTTTGAGGTTGCATACCAATAGACTATTGCCAGTGCTGTTAGTTCTTTTCCAGAAATTTAGAGTAAGATCCTATTGCTTTGTATACCACATCCTTGAGTTGTGGATAATTCTAGCTAGTACTCAATTGGAGGTTTCATCAATACTAGTTAACCTTCAAAGTGCTGGAAGGTACTACATATACTTCTGAGAGAGAAAATAATAATCTCACCTATCTATTAACCTTGTGAGCCTTAGTAATGATCTGCCAGGCAACATATGTTCACTCATGCAAAAGAGTCATAAATATTATGAAAATAACCATGTACTTTTTATTGGATTTAATGAGTGCTCTATGATATGTATCCCATGCTTGACACTATCAACAAGGCTAAAAACCTTTAGCTAGATAGGTCATGGATCCTATGTAAAAACATCATCATCATCATGCAAACCAACTCATTGTAATTTAATTCTATATCTATAGATAATTGCATTGCTCAACTCTCATCAGAGAAATTTCTTCTTGCAGTAGATTGAAATTAACACAGAGACTCACAATTGGTCAAAATGCAGAGAATAAGAGACCTCAGAATGCTCAGCCCTGAATGTGATATCTATATTATACTCCTTCTTTCAGTCTCAGATTTTTATATGAAAGAGTTTGCAGAAAAATTATAAGAGCCAAAGGAGATAGAAGACTTCAACCAAAATTGTTTTCCAGACACAAGTCAGACGTGTATGTGATCCTACAACAATTGTGACAACATGGACAAGACCTACACAATCTTTAGGAAGAATTCGTAGCATGGAGAAAGAGAGAAGGGCACTAACTCCTATTCCTTGCTAAGGTATGACTGTAATTTGATTGCTGCTTGTAGAGAAAGTCAGTTTTTTTAATGATGTGATGCCTGGAATATCAGTCATACCAAGTCATATCCATAACCAGTAGTAGTCATTCAAATAAAATTGGATGGAATCAGAAAAGAGAGAGAATGGTAGACCGACAGACAAACAGACAGAGAAGTTGACTGACTGATAAACAGAGTAAAGGACAGAGAGACAGTTCCAGACAAAATGAAGTTAGTTGGCTATAGAGGTAGGGGAATCTGAGAGGAATTGGAGGAGATCAAAATATGAAAAGTAGGTTGCCTATATTATCCATAAAATATAACTCATCATTATATATAACTATGTATGAATATATTATATATATTATGTTATTGGCTACAGTAACAATAATGTCATGAACAATGTACTTATTCGTTGGTAATTGTATTTTTTTTAATTTTTGTTAGACATGGACTTGATATTAGAGTTAACAGAAATAAAGTATGTTGTTTTCTGAAAATAAATATTTCATTGATTTAGGAGTGCATATCTTTGTTCTATATCTCCCTCTTTACTCTGATAATGGTCATTTTTAAACAAAAGAATTTAGTGTTAGGAAAGTTTTTCATTTTTCTCTTCCTGATAGGCACCTTTTGACTTCAGTTTAATGCAAATGTTTCTCTTTGTAAAATATATGTGTGTCTTTCAACTTGTTTCTACTGTTCTGAAGACTTTGCTATGTATGTAGAAGGTAGAAGTATGTGTTAAGTATCATTTGGTTTTTTATCATCAAGGACCAGGCTGGCCTTAAAATCAGAGATCCATCTTCTTCTGCCTCCTGATGTTATTTTTAAGTGTGTGTGTGTGCCCGCACACCTGCACTTGCAAGTGCCTATAGAGGCTACAGATTTTGGAATCTCTAGAAGAGAATTTCAGCTTATTATAAACTGTCTGATACGTATATTGAAAAAATCAATTATATTTAATTGTTGATGATTAATTTTAAGTTTTTACTATTCAGGAACAAGTTTGACTCTTTTATTCTTTCTTTTCTATTTGAATTGATTTTTCTGCTATTTCCAGTGGATCTTTTCTTTATTTGAAGGACAATATTTTCATGAATATATTTTTCATAATATATTGTATTAAATCAATTTTCACTGATAAATACAATTACCTTATTCCTATGTATGAATTAGCTATTTTATTTCTGCAATGTATTTGAATGAAACAGCTCTTTGTTCTATTAATTTTAGCTTTTTTCAGTGATTGGTTTAAAAGTAACAGCTTCTTTCTGGTGTGAAGCAAATATCTAAAAAAATATGAAATTTCCCATGTAATCATTCTTGCTGTCTAGAGACCTACTTAACACCAGTTCCAATGGATCTGCTTATGGAGAATTTATTGTAAAACTTTCTTTTGTTTTGATATTCATATAACATATATTTACTTTCAATCAAGAGTCACTTCATGGTTGTCAGCAACAATATGACTAGTCTTAATATAAAGTCTCCTCAAATGATGAAGCTATTGATCAAAACCTGTACTATTTTCTTAGTGGTGGAAGAGTAGTTTCATCTCTTAGGTAGCATATGCATTCTCATGGCCTCTAAAATACTTAGGCTGTAAAGAACTCAGTTTTATGGAAGAATACCTCCCCTTTATGATTTATATTTCCCATCTGTTGACAGGTATTTATTGTAGTAGGATAGTCAGACTATTTTCTATTTCACATTTACTACCATTACCACTATATCAATATAATGGACAAGTGAGATGTTTTTATAGATTGTCATGAAAATGTAAGTTCCCATGTACAATATGTGACAGAAACCTGGAAAGTTAGCATAGCCTTGAGGTAAAGAGAATTAATATATAATGCTCTCCTTGACGTGTAAAGTTGAACTCTTTTCATAAGTCTATTGATGATGAGCAAGACGAAGATATGCTACAAGATGATAGACTGGAAACAAGTGCCAGAAGCTATATGGATATGCTCCAGTAAAGATACTATATCTGGCATATCAGCTTCACTTAGAGCTATGACTTCCTTAAGTTTATGGTAATCCAATGTCAGTTTTCAAGACCCATCTGTTATCTTCCAGCCAGACAAGTGAATTGAATGGGAGTAAGATAGTGAATACCATCTCTGAATCACACTGACATTTGACAGTAACATCAAACTCTGCAACTAATCCTAAAATTAAGTACTTCTTCTGATTTACAGTATTGGCAGTGGTGGTATGAGGAGAATGTATATAATATGTGTGTTTATTGTCAAATTATATTTTTACAGAGGTGAATAAAGCACTGAGTAGATTACATCACTCTTTCTTTAAAAATTATTTGAAAGTCTATAACTAAAAGCACTTGAAAAATTGTCAATACTCACCTTTCAGCAGGAAATGAATAGGTTTGTCTTATGTTTGGTGTAGTGCAAACATTAAGTTGCTCTTTAAATCAGTTTTTCTAGACCTATGAGCTGTCTTGGATCTCAAAACTGTATAACAGATGACAGTTTTATCAATTAAATGGATATTCACAACTCTGTCTCTTTCATGTGAGTGTCCACGTTGGCCATGCCTTCTTCCTTTGTCCTTCTTCTACTTACCTTAACTGATATTGTATGTACCTTAATGTTAGGATTACTTGCCTTCTGTTTTGCAAGGCTTCCATCATCTCTATGGTCATGTTGAATCTCAGTTCTACGGTTGTATATTCCAATACTAACTGTGGCCTTCTATTAAACAATCATTTTGTTCAAAGATACTAAAGGTCTCTTGAAACAGTGTGTTCCACATTGACATTTAATAAAGTACTAAGCTTTCCTTTTTCTCATTAAGTGGTATGAGTTATCACATGATGAGTTAATTTTAATATTTATAAATCATTAAAATTTAGCATTCCTCTCCTACACTATAAGGAGATTTTGAAACCTTTAATTATTTTCCTCATATCAAGTCCAAGTTTCAAGAAGCCACTATCTCAGAAAATATTTCTGACTGGTTTAAAGTGCTTTTGACAGAACATTCAATCCCAAATTCTGATCAGATACTTCAAAATTACTCAAAATCAATGAATTTCATCCTAGCTAATTTTATATTTGCCCATTTTGCTCCATCATCAAGGCTCTCATTGCTTTCTGTTTGTACATTATTTTGGTGCCTGCTAGTATCTGTAAGCTATTTTTCCTATGGCTGGAACAGTAGGTATAGTACCAAGTAAGGTTACTAGATAGAAAACAATTAAGAATAGAAGTTTGGGAAAGTTTGGAGAATATAAAACATCATCTTGTTAGATACTCTATCAAATAAGTTCATTATTCTGAAGATAAGGGTATGTTGCTCTCCTTTAAAAAAAATTGGTAGGATTAAGTAAATTTCAATAGATAATGAACACTATGTTTGAGAACTTTGCTAACAGAACTCCTAACAGCAATGTTTTCTTTTGTTTTTATAGTCACATATAAGAGCAATTTTCAATCCTCATTCAGAAAACTCCTCATTACAGCAAATTGAGAGCACTAAAGAAAACCACAACCAAGGAAAATGCAGAGTTGTTGAGCCTAGATCCAAAGGATAAATCCACAAAACACTCTTGTACCTAGGTCTTGGAGACGTTGTAGAAAGAAAGGGAAAAAAATATCATCTGACACAAAGGATTATGAAGTTTTATGTGAAATTGTAACTTCTGGTAATGTCAGGAGCAAAATTGATAAAGTACCAACAGGATGACTGGTCAAACATGAAGAGAACAAAGATGACTCAAATAATCATGTAAATGTGGACATGGAAAAGTCGACCAGACCTGTCCTCTGAGAGGCTCTAACCAGCAGCTGACTCAGACAGATATAGACATCCAGAGCCAAACAGTGGATGGAGCTTGAGGACTCTATAGAAGAATAGGTGGAAGGATTGTGGGCCCTAAGGAGATAGGAACTGCACAGGAAGATCAACAGAGTAAACCAACCTGAACCCTTGGAGCTCTCAGAGACTGAATCACCAACCGTGGAGCATACCTAGTCTACACAGATCTAGCTCCATGGGCTGGACCTAGGCCTCCCTGCACATATGTTGTAAATGTGCAGCTTGGTTTTCATGCAGGCCTCAAACATCTGGAGTGGGGGCTATCCCAAAACATGCAGTCTGTATATGGAGTATGGTCTTCTAGCTGGGTGCCTCATCTGGCCTAAATGGGAGAGGAAGCACCTAGCCTATCAGAGACTTAAAGTGGCAGGGTGGGGGATACAGGAGGAGGGGGTACTCAGAAAAGAAGAGATGGGGAAGGATTGTGGGAGGGGTGACTGGGACGGGTTATAAAGTGAATAAGCAAAATAAATAAATAAATAAATAAATAAATAAATAAATAAATAAAACCTGCAGGCAACTGTGGTATTCCAAGAGAGCAGAAATGGTCTTCTCCAGAGACAAGTACACAATTTGTTATTCAATACCAAATGGTCAGTCTGAAAACACATACAAGTAACATTAAACAGACTGGGTGTGACATATACAATAAAAATTAAGAAGAAAAAAAAGAAGCAGTGAATTTGAAAGAGAGAAAGGGGTGTGTGTACAAGACTTATTCAGTGGGAGGAAAGAGAAAGAAGTTGTATTGAAATTAAAATATAATTTTAAAAATTAAAAAGTAAACAAGTAAAAAAAAGTAGGAAAGATGATTACTATACTTAGAGAAGGGACAAGAGAGAAGTGAGGGTAAGTTGGTAAATATTTTTTTCTGATTTTTGTTTTTATTCTTTTCTCTAAGTTTTTATGAATTTACATTTCATTTCTTGGGTTGGTTTACTTTTCTATGTTTTATTGCATGTCTATGTTCTCTTAGAAAAGTATTTATTAAATAATGTTTATTACAGTTTATTTCAGTGTACTTGATCAACATTTTCATATTATCTGTGGTTTTCATCCAGAGCAGTGTATTGGCTGGGCATGGTAATACCTGTCTATACACCTTGGACTTAAGTATTTGGGAGGCTGAAGAATTATTTTGAACTTGGAGTTAACCTGGGGTAAGTAACAAAACCTTGACTTAAAGACGGAAATGATAAATAAGTGAATAGATAAAACTTATAGTTAATATCTGTTACAATTTATTCTTTTGACATCAATTAATATATGCATGTTGTCACATCTTTATCTTGACAGGATCACACAGAATAGTTTCACTTTATGAAAGAATATGCTTTAAACTTGGTAATTTAGTCATCTCTCTCTATATATATACAATTCACCTTCTGCTATTGTTGAGTAGAATATATCTGCATGCTTTTATAATTCATTTCAATATAATATGACTTGATATAAGCTTATTGTAATTTACCTTGGTTTATAGTCTGTAAGCCTTCTATATCTCTGTTTTTTTTTTTCATCTAGAAAATATTCTTTTCTATTCTATTCCTGAATCTAAGTATGAGATTATTTATCAATTTATTTGAATTTACAATAGATAGTTCAGTTCTGTTATTTTTCCATCAGTTTTGATATTCTGTTCTTCAGTTTTTCCTTTGAATTTTAGATTTGGAAGCTACTGTTGGCATATCCTCCAGGCAAGTGGTTCAGTCCTCAGTAGACTGAAAAGTGCTGGATTAGTCCATCAAATGGAGCCTGTATCTGTGCAAAGCATTTCTTTATGTAAACATGTTCTTTTTATTTGTTTTTCTTAATATGCTTTCTTTCTTTAGTCCTTCTGTTTATGTAAACTTTATTTTCTGTGGTCTGTTTCTTTGTGTTCTAGGGTGTGCCTCATTAATGGGAGTTATTTTAAACTACCTGCTTGATAATTCCAGGATGTTTGCCTTTTCTGAATTTGTGTCTAATGATTACTTTACGTCTTCAAGTTGTGGTTTACTGTTACATTCTGATATGCTTTGATTGTTTTTGTTTAAAGTCAAAGCTACATCAAATAATTTGAATTGGTTTAAATAGATGTCTGAGATAAAATTTCTGCTTATCTGGCAGAGTTGGAGATTTGTAGTTTTTTTTTTTTTTTTTTTAAATATAATTAGAGGTGCCATAGACCTGAAATTCCTTTAAAATTCTTGTTTTTTCTCTCCATCTTCCTTAAATATTGTTCTTCAGAGAGATTTTGCACTATCTAGTTCTGGAAATGATTCAATGTACGTGAGCCTTATTTGTTGGTAAAAGGTAGGTGAGATGATTATGTCTTGACTAATTCCTAGCCATTTATAGACACATTTCCACAGATTACAGTGCTCCCAAATATTTCTTTTGAGTTATTTTCGTTTAGGTGAATAAAAATGTGTAGGTTATACCAGAATGGGAGGAATAATTTTTCCTGTAGTTGTCATAAGACTCTGCTTAGCTTTGGTTGAAATTGGTTATAGGGAAACTCTCAGTATACCTCAAGGTTGTTACTTGTCTCTTCTTCCCAGGTATAGGAAGAATCTTTAATGTCTTCTTATAATCAAATTTCTACACAGAATTTCTGGAAATAGAACTAGATCATGAATATATCTTAAAGACTTCATCCATCAGAAGTGTGTATCCCTTAATGTTAAATCAAACTCAGATATATGGAGCATGTTGAAATTTCCTGTATACCATACATTGTTTTTTAATATGAGTGTTAGTAATAACTTCTAAGGAATCCATATATTAGAGCTGAAATTATAATTTTTACTCAACTCTTCCTTAGATAAGCCTATTTAGAAGCTTGTATTTAGAAGAGAGAACAAGAAAATTACCTCAACAATTGCATAATTCTCTTGATGGCTATGTAAGTTAGATTGTTGTCCATTTGACATAATCTATGTTTATCTAGAAAGAGGAGACTTCTATGGAAGGTTTGTCTGTAAGCAAGTTTGAAACATTTTGAGTAATGATTAATGTGGGATTAACCATCCTACTGTACCAACACTGGATTTTGCTCTTGGATTTTATGGGAAAGAGGATGAGCAAGTCATGGAGAACAAGTCAGTAAACACCATTCCTCCATTGTCTCTGTTTCAGTACTTGCCTTTAGCTTCCTTCTTTGGTTTTCTACCCTGAATTCCCTTCATGATGAGCTGTGATCATGACACATAATCCAAATAAACTCATTCTTCCCCAAGTTTCTTTTGGCATAATTGTATACCATAACTATAACAACAAAAGAAAGCAAACTTAGACAGTGACTAAAGGATATAAATGACTATGATATTTCTTGATGCAAAACATAAAAATCATAGTTTTGAGAGCTTTCTACCCCAAGTTACTGGTAATTAATTTCATATAAAACTGCATACTTATTTTATATTCAAATTTTGCAGATTCCCAAGACTATGTTTAATGCCAATCAGGCGAAGTTTAATTACTGTCTTTGCCCTGTTTTCCTTTGGGCCATTTAAGCAATCATTGATTTTATAACTCTGATTATGCTACTTACTTCCAAGATTCTAATAAGAATGTTTTGTTTCCTTTTTCTCCCTCTATTCAACTTTACTATCACTCTAAGTTAGATTTTTTTTTATCACTGTAATTTAATTTATCTGAGATGATCACTTAAAGAGTAAAAAAATATATATCATATTTTGTCATCTTACAATTTCAAAAGTTAGAGTTAGTGTTCAATAAGGCAATTTCTTTGAACTTGGAGTAAAGCTGCATATCATGGTGGGATCACACAGCAAACAAGCTGATTACCTCACAGATATTGGGAAGAAAAGAAAGGAATGGCCCAGTAGTCATGATATTTCATAAAATGACTGGTCCTTTATGTACTTCTGTCACTAGACTACTCCCTCCTCATAGCACAACAGAGTAATGTTGAAGCCTTTATTACATGGGCTTTTGGTGATACTCTCTAAACAATTTCATGATTCGTGCCTTACAAATCTCAGTTTATGTAATACTTTGGAATTAGATCAGTTAGTTTCCTTGAAAAAAAGTATGTTTTTTTTTCATCCTTTTCAATACATTTTGTTGATTTCTGAGGGGGTAAATGTCTAACAAGCTTTAGGATTTTTAACTTAAAATGTTCCATGTACATTTTTTTAAATTGGACCTGAGAACATAAAGGTGTGACAAGGGTGATGATGGCTACCTATGAGATCATTGAGCTATTCACTGTGATGGAAAAAAGAACTGAATGTCTGGGAAAGACAAAAGGCATATCAATAAGAAAGTGAAAACTTTATTCATTCACAGTGGGAGGTCCTTTAAGGCTGGAAGCCTTAAGTAATTTTATAAAGTCCCATATCCCCCTCCCCTGTATTGGTCCTCTTTCCCCCCCTTTTTATTAATCATTTTATTCATTTACATTTCAATGATATTGCCCTTTCTAATATCCCCTCCAGAAACTCCCATTCCATCTCCTCTCTCCCCCTTCCCTTTGCCTCTATGAAGGTGCTCTTCCACCCACTCACTCACTCCTGCCTCACTGCTATAGCATCTATCTCCCTATGCTGGGGCATCAAGCCTCCACAGGACCAACGGCTTCTCCTCCCAATGATAATAGTTAAGGTCCTCTACTACATATGTAGCTGGAGTCATGATTGATCCACTTATATCTTTGGTTGATAGTTTAGTCCCTGGGAGCTCTGACTGGTCTGATTAGTTGATGTTGTTCTTCCAATGGGGTTGCAATCCCTTTTAGCTCCTTCAGTTCTTCCATTAGCTCTTCCCTTGGGGTCACTGGGCTCAGTCCACATATTGGTCCTCTTTAGATACCTGTTACTGCACCTTCACAATGTTTTCATTTACAAATCCTCTGTCTATCTATGTCCCTCTAACTTTCCCTTAATGAGATTAATTAATTATAATATATATATATATATATAATTACATTATAAATGCAGGATTGAAGATGATATAATATTAACTTGTGTATATGTATTTGTTTTAGTATTTTGAGTTTTTGTTGGACTAATTGCAAACTTTCAGAACATCTGAGAATAAATTGCTTCCTTTTATCAATAAATATTTAACATCTATAGTCTTACTAAATAATGAGAAAGTGTAGTAATTTAATAACTTGACAGGTATGTGAATTTCAGACTTCATGTGTACTTAAACTTAAATGTCAATGTACAAGAGTAAGTAAGTAGATATCTAATGAATAGCAAATCCATATGTGAACAGTATGAGAATCAAGGTTGTCTCAATTATAGTCACACATTTATATCCATAAGACTGAAGAATATAAAATAATGTAAGTATTCATGGTACTATAGATCTTTTGGTTTTAAATTGATGCTTATCTGTAAAATTTCAGTTTGTCATAAATAGATAAAACACGTAGAATATACTTAAAATGTATTGTGTGAAAACAGTAGCTGGGTTTTCTATGTATAAGAAAGGTAAAGATACTTTAAATAAAGATACTAAAGAATTCTGTTTTAGGTATAGAAAATAAAGTATTTAATTGTACATATTCCTGATGTGGTTTTGAGATTACATTTGGAAGATTAAAATAAGCTCAACAACAACAAGTGGCACACTACTCTTATTGACCATGTCATTTAAAAATTTAAAATAAAACCTTCCAATTTATAGATTATTATCCCTCTAAATATAAGATGAGATTTTTTTTGTGTATATTTTATTTTCTCTAAAAACAAAAATAGCCAGTAGTGGTAAAGGGCAGTATTATCATACTTTAAAAATAAAAGGATCATTTACTTAGTTCAGTTCTTATGTGCATATGTGTAGGTTCAACCACTGAGACATAGCATGGGCATATGTATAGCACTAATTGAGTTAAAGTGTTAAAATATAACAGAAAAAAGAATCTCAATAAATAGTGCTGATCTAACTGGAAGTCTATATGTAAAAAAGTGAAAATATATTCATATTTGTTACCTTTCACAAAGCTCAAGTCCAAGTGGATCAAGGACCAAAACATAAAACCAAATACACTGATTCAAAAAGAAAAGAAAGTGTTAAAGAGCTATGAACTCATTGGCAAAGGGGAAAATGTCCTAATCAGAACTCTAATGGTTCATGCTTTAAGATCAGGAATTGATAAATGTAACCTCATGAAACTGGAAAGCTTCTGTATGGCAAAGGACAAATCAGCAACCTACAGATTCGGAAAATATCATCACTAACCCCATATCCGATAGAGGGCTAATATCTAAAATATATAAAGAACTCAAGAAGCTAAACCACCAAAAAAAATCCAATCAGAAATGGGATATACAAATCAACAGAGAATTCACATCAGAGGAATCTTGAATGGCTACAAAGCATCTAAAGAAATGTTCAAAGTCCTTAGTGATCAGGGAAATCAAATCAAAATGACCATGAGATTCCACCTTACACCAATCAGAATGGCTAAGAGAAAAACGTCAGGTGACAGCACATATTAGCGAGGATATGGAGAAAGAGGAATATTCTTCCATTATTGGTGAGATTGGAAACTAGTACAGGCACTCTGAAAATCAATCTGGAGGTTCCTCAGAATATTGGAAACAGATCTACCTGAAGACCCAGATATACCACTATTGGAAATTCACCCAAAAAATGCCCCACCAGACCACAGGGGTACATGTTCCACTATATTCATAAGAGTCTTGTTTGTGATAGACAAAATCATGAAACAACCCAGATGTTCCACAACAGAAGAATGGGTACAGAAAATGTGGTTCACTTACACAATGGAATATTATTCAGCTATAAAGAACTAGGACATCCAGGGATTTGCAAGCAATGGATGGAAGTAGAAAATAGCCTGAATGAGGTAACTCAGATCCAAAAGGTCATGCATAATTTATACTCAGTAATAAGTGCATATTAGCCAAAATAAGTACAGAATACCCAGGATAAAATCCACAGAACTCAAAAAGGTTAACAAGCAGAAGGGCCCAAGTGAAGATGCCTCAATCCCACTTGGGAAGGAGAAGAAAACAATCACAGGAGGGAGGACGGAGGAAGGGAAGTAGAGACCTGGTGGGAAAGGGTACATGGAGGGAAAGAGGGGAACATGATCAGGTATTGGGTACAGGGAACAGGACTGAAGCCCTGAGGGCCAGCAGAAAGAATGGAAACAACCCACCTCGGGAGGTAGGAGGTGGGGAATGTACCAGAATGTACCAGAGGCCTGGGATGTGAGAGACTCTCCAGAATCAAAGGGAGAGACTTTAGATGAAATCCCCTGGAATGGGAAGAAGGAACTTGTAGAGCCTACCTCCGGTAGAAAGGGCATCAAGTGAGTGATTGGGTTGCCATCCCACAGTCCAAAACTCTGACCATAATTGTTGCTGTCTGAAAACACTGTAGGGGCAAACTGGAGAATAACCTGAGGAAAAGGAGGTCCAGGAACAGGCCCAAATTGGATCCAGCTCAAGTGGAGGCACCAAGACCTGACACTATCACTGAAGCTATGGAGTGCGCACAAAAAGGGGCCTATCATGACTGCCCTCTGAAAGACCCAATAAGCAGCTTAAAGAGTCAGATGCAGATATTTATACTCAACTAATGCAAGGAAGCTGCTGACTCCTGTGGTTGAATTAGGGAAAAGCTGGAACAAGCCAAGGAGGAAGGTGACCCTGTAGGAGGACCAGCAGTATCAACTAACCTGGACCCTTGAGACCTCTCAGACACTGTACCACTAACCAGGCAGCATACATAAGTTGATATGAGGCCCCCAACACATATAGAGCAGAGGACTCACAGGTCTGAACTCAATCAGAGACATTATACCTAACCCTCAAGAGTCTGGAGGCCACAAGGAATGTTGGGGTGGAAAGTGGGGGTGTGGGACATCCTCGTGGAGTTAGGGGGGAGGAGGTATAGGATGTAGAACAGTCAGAGAGTGGACTTGGAGGGAATAAAACCCAGATTCTAAAAAAATTAAATAAAATTGAAAACAAAAGAAAAAAATTAAGACATGATATTGAGAGGGAGATATGCTGGGTGGTAATAGATGGGAACAGAATGTCCATTCAGGAAAATAGGATTTTAATGGGATGGTAGGACAGCAGGTCACAGGTGGTGTAAATGTCACAGGTGGTGTAAATGAGGAAAAGGAATAATCAACCCCCCCAAACACACACACACATATACACACTTCAGTAGAGTTACTCTATACAGGTATTCTATCATTTACCAAAGAAAAAAAACAAATGGATATGTGAGATACAACCATTTTAACTGTTTAGGAGATGGGTCCCATAAACCTCCAAAGAAAATGGGTATTGTCTTTGTTCCTGCCTATCAAAAATAACTGTATGAGAAGATAATCTTCCTGATGGGATCATATACTTAGGTTACAGGACATTGACATATCAAGCTGGAACTTATATAGAAGCTTCATCTTTACTGGGCAACTTTCATAGTTATGGAATTTATTATCAAAATACTAATGGAGAAACATCGGCAGTCTTACCCAGCCTAAAATCCCGTGATGCGCAATGAATATGAGTCTGGTAAGATATGCTCATTACTACATAATACCATGACTCTTATGGTAGTAACAAACTGCTATATGATTGGAGTTATAGCATACTGCACATGTTCTACCTCATGCCTGATACTGTAAACCTCAGAAGGAAATAATGAATTGGATTTAATAGGCCCTAGTGTTGAAAATATTTGTATTGTTGCTAAGTGGGGATAATATCAGACTACCTTCTAAATATATATTTCTGTACACATAGATAAGTATATTCTTCATTCCTTACCAGAGAATTCCTTTTTTTAGTGTAAAATGGATAATATGAATACTCAAAGAGTAAATGAGGACAAGTATAAATGTAGTGCTTAGTCATAAATGGGAAACCATAGAGCCCACAACCAACTCTCATCCTAAGACTCAGGGGTTATAATTGAAAAGGATGCATAAAGACTATAAATGCCAAGTTATGCATGACTAGGGTGAAACTGAACTGATGGAGTCACATTAGATATGAGACTGTAAGCCATTTTAACAAGACTTGAGGAAGAGGAAATGGGGCCACACCTGTAGTTGAAGAACTACTGGTAGTTGATGGATAGCAGGACAGGTGCTAATTTCCAGCAAAGTGTCAGCTCTGTTAGGTTATCTATGAAACGACTGTTAAACGTACACCCATGTACATATAGGCAACAGTAACTAGACTCACTGGGTTATGAAAAGGGGACTTGAAATTGGGAGGAGTATGTCATAAGGAAGGTCTCTATAGAGTAGACAGGAAGTGAGGTGTGAATATATATCAAAGTACATTTTATAGATAGATAATGTCAATTAATTAAAATGATGACAAATGGTCCTGGTTCATCTGGCAGTCTGCATGTAGAAGAATGCAAAATGACTATTCTTATCTCATTGTACAAAGCTCAAGTCCAAGTTGATCAAGGACCTCCACATAAAACCAGATAAACTGAAACTAATAGAAGAGAAAGTAGGGAAAAAAACCTCAAACACATGGGCATGGGGGGAAGGTTCCTGAACAGAACACCAAATGGGTTATGCTCTAAGATCAACAAGAGACGAATGGGACCTCTTAAAATTGCAAAAAAATTCTGTCAGTGGCAAAGGACACTGTCAATAGGACAAAACAGTAACCAACTTATTGGGAAAAGATTGTTACCAATCCTGCAGCCAATAGAGAGTTAATATATAATATATACAAAGAAACCAAGAAGTTAGACTCCAGAGAATCAAATAACTCTATTAAAAACGGGGTATAGAGCTAAACAAAGAATTCTCAACTGAGGAATATTGAATGGTAAAGAAGCACCTAAAGAAATGTTCAACATTCTTAGTAATCAGGGAAATGCAAATCAAAACAACCTGATATTCTACCTCACACCAGTCAGAATTGCTAAGATCAAAAACTCAGGTGTCAGCAGGTACTGGCGAGGATGTGGAGAAAGAGGAACACTCCTCCATTGTTGGTGGGATTGTAAGCTGGTTCAACTACTGTGGAAATCAGTTTGGAGTTTCCTCAGACAACTGGACATAATATTACCTGAGGACCCAGCTATACCACTCCTGGGCATATACTCAGAAGATGCTCCAACATATAACAAGGTCACATAATCCACTGTGTTCATAGCAGCCTTATTTATAATAGCCAGAGATGGAAAGAGCCCAGATGTTCTTCAACAGAGGAATGGATACAGAAAATGTGGTACATTTACACAATGGAGTACTACTCAGCTACTTAAAAAACAATGACTTCATGAAATTCTTAGGCAAAGGAATAGAACTAGAAAATATCATCCTGAGTGAGGTAACCCTATCACAAAAGAACACACATGATATGCACTCACTGATAAGAGGATATCAGCCCAAAAGCTTGGAGTACCCAATGTACAACTCACAGACCACATGAAACTCAAGAAAGAAGGAAGACCAAAGTGTGATCCATCTTAGAAGAGGCAACAAAATACTTAAGGAAACAAATATAGAGAGAAAGTGTGGAACAGAGACTGAAGGAAAGGCCATTCAGAGATTGTCTCACTTTGCAATCCATCCTATATACAGACACCAAACCCAGCCCTATTGCAGATGCAAAGAAGTGCTTGCTGACAGGAGCCTGATACAGCTTTCTCCCGTCAGGCTCTGCCAGAGCCTGAGAAATACAGATGTGGATGCTAGCAGCCAACCATTGGACTGAGCACAGGGTCCCCAGTGGAGGAGTTAGAGAAAAGATGAAGGAGATGAAGGGATTTGCAACCCATAGGAAGAACAACAATACCAACCAACCAGACCTCCCAGTGTTCCCAAAGGACTAAATTACCAACCAAAGAATACACGTGGAGGGACACATATGTAGCAGAGGATGGCTTTATTGGGCATCAATGGGAGAAGCCCTTGGTCCTGTGAAGTCTCAATGCCCCAGTGTAGGGAATGCCAGGGTGAGGAGGTAGGAGTGGGTGGGTTGGGGAACACCTCATAGAAGCAGGAGTAGTGGGGATGGGATAGGATGTTTCCAGAGGGGAAATTGAGAAAGGGGATAACATTTGAAATGTAAATAAATAAAATATCCAATAACATTTGAAATGTAAATAAATAAAATATCCAATAAAAATAAATAGAAAGCAATAAATTAAAATGAAATAACATAAGCATTAGAGAAGAAAAGTGTGTGTGTGTGTGTGTGTGTGTGAGAGAGAGAGAGAGAGAGATAACTGAAGAGTAATCAGCTAGTAGGAAGAAGCAGCCTCTTTTAGTATAGTGGAACATAAAGCTAATGTCAGTAAATGGATACATAAAATATTTCCTTCAGAGAGGGATGATAAAGGACTGGAGTAATGTAGTAACACAAATATTCAAAATTTTTGGAGGATAAAATGTAAATTGACAAGTGGTTGGCTCAAGAAAAAAGGAAGAGTGTCAGTTGCCAGGATTTGTCAGTTTTGAGGTTGTTAAAATTCAGTCCCCTTGCCAGTGGGCCAGGAGAGAGGAAACACTGGAGAGCATTTGGTTGGCTTCTGAATGTGTTTATCAAATATTGGATGTATTTGTTTATTCCTGTTTGTTTTCCTTTTAAAATGTTGATTGTTAGCTCCCCACCTCCACCCAAGTAAATATTCCTAGTAAACACTCTTGGACAGTTGGTGGTGATGAAATGCCAACATGTAAATGTTGCTTTACATTTTCTTTAGGAAACACCTGGGAAATGTAGCAATGTAATTATCAACCATTATGATTCAATGAATATTCTATTTCTAAGCAGTCTATGTTTGCTTTGAGGGCCCTTGCATTTAACAGTGTGAAACATTGGCAGTAACTGTGAATTAGTGCTCTTTGATACACTTAAACCTTCGGAATAGAATTTTTTCCCTACATTTTAGAGGCCTGGAATGACATTTGTGTATGGTGGAATTAACAGTCAGAAATGACTGTCACAGTGACAGTTCAGTTTTACCCCCATTGTATGTTCTTGGAAGCTTCCAGAAAGGATTCCACCACTACCAATTATGTCACAATATTTTACTGTAGGGTAGTGAGGGATGTGTTGCTGAATCCTGCATGTATGTTAAATTTCTGTCCTCTTTCTTTCTAAGTGCTTCTTCAAATAAATCAATTAAAATGGTTCAAATAATAATTGAATTTTTTAAAATGGGAGAAAGTTTTCCATTTAGGAAAACTTAGTTTCCTTTAGAAACTAAGGTTCATCATAAGGATTGGGAGCCTTCCTGAGTTTTCCTTACTCATCAAGCTAGAAAGTTCAAAACATTCTTTTTGTACAGTATAAAAATCAATATCCCCCCCAAAAAAAGCATTAGATGAGAAATATCTGGGATAAGCAACACAAGAAAGTGACCTAAATAGTAAAGAAGACTTTAAATATATTTGACTTTTTATCTTTTATTTATGTATAGTTGAGTTTTTTGTGAGTATATTCATACATTTATGTGGATACTTCTGGATACCAAAGAGAGCATTGGAGCCTTGTTGTGGATAGCCTCAGCCTTGCATTTTGATCCTAGTTCCCAGTGGATAGCCCCAGCCTTGTATTTTGATCCTAGTTTCACTTTCCTGGGAGGGCTGCAGAGGATGATTGAATCTGCACACAGGTGACGTCTTGTAAACCTTCTGTCCAATTAAAACCTGTAAAATAAAGACTAGAGCCAGAGATTGGGCAGTAGAAGGGAAGGCAGAGAAAAAGGCATAGGGAGGAGAGAGTGAGAGGAACTTGATAGAAAAGGTGGAGAAGAGAAGCAGAGGCAGAAGTAGGAGCAGGAGGAAGTCGAAGCAGAAGGAAGCCAGAGATAGAAGGAAGCTGACAGAGGAGCTGGAGCAGGAAAGACAAGGACGCGGCCTGAATAAACCGCAAGTTATAAGGGATCTCATAGCTGGGATTAGAGTAGTGTAGTGGTAAATCTGCCCAATCTAGGCGTGCGATTTATACCATAATTATTGAATTGTGTTTTCCTTTACTGGTCTCCTTTGGGTGGGAGATTTTACAGCAACAAATTTGGTGGCTTAAATAATTTCTTCTACTACAGAGCCTTGAAACGGGAATAGTAATTTTAGCTATGAGAGACCTGAAGTAGGAGCTGGGATCTGAATTCTGATCCTCTACAGGAGTACTGAAAACTATTATCCATCAATCTATCTCTCCAGTGTCATGTAGAGGGTTTAAACAAAGAATGAGAGAAAAAATGAGTAATAAATATTCTTAGGGGAAAGAAGAAAATCTGAAATACACATTCTCTCTCTCTCTCTCTTTCTCTCTCTCTCTCTCACACACACACACACATACACACAAGATCATTTTGAGAGAAAATGATTCAGTCAATAACTATTCAAAGAAAATGTGTTGAACTGAAGTGAAACCGTTGTAAAACACAATGAGAAGTCATTTATAAGTGCATGCCTTATGACTATCTTTTAATGTAAATGGATTTTTTTTTTGACAAACATGAGAAAAATAAGTTCAAGCTGGAATCAAATAATAAAAATGAACAATGGCCATTGATCTATTTTCCCAAGTAGACAAAACAGTACAAAATATTGCATTTCAGTGCCAAGAACTCCAAAGAACCAATATCTTTAAAAGCTTCAAACCTCTATTCTACTGTGTAAGGGAAGATTCTTGGTTTCCTTAATTTATCCATTTGTAAAGGGTAAAAATAATCTAAATAGCGATAAATTGTTAGATTATAAAGAGTTTCTTTGTTTTAGTGTTTTGATACAGTGATTTTTTTTCTAATAGAAGAAGAAGTATTTTAAGCATATGTATGTTTGTTTTTTCCTTTAAAACAATTGTTTTCAAGTTTTAGTTTTGCCTCATAATTTTCAACAAGGACAAACAGGATGTAAAACTGCACACAAACTAATATTTTTGCTAATTCAGAAACATATTATTCTATATTTCCTTTTAAAAATTATTCTCATTCTTTGAGTGTGTATCCATTTTATTTTCATCACATGTAGCCACTATTACCTCCATCCAGCTCTCATTGGGATCTCCAAACACATTTTGCTCCCTTCATCATATTCTTACACTTACATTTTAATAATAATCTGTTGACTCCTGTTAATACTGCCCATATGTACATAGGTGCTGGGCTCTGGACTGGGGCATGGGCAAACTATCTGTGGTCAGATCCTCAAAGAAAAGTGATTTTCTGACTCTCATTATCTCTAAGCTCCAACAGCTTCACCAAAGGCATGACCCTGGAATTCCCTCTCACAAATATGCTAGATGTGATCCAGCATAGGTTTCCTACAGGTGAGAATATCTGCTTTGGATTCATATGTGCAACAACCATGCCATGTCCAGAAAACACTACAAGAACTTCTTCCCCATGCTCTGCATTTTATATAATTATTAAGTAGTACTATTATCATGAGTATTGAATTCAACTCAAAATATGGGAAAAAAGTTCAAAGGGGGAAAAGGAAAATTCATGATAATTAGTGATGTTTGGCACTTAAATTGGTCCTACTCAGTAGTCACTGCTGTCTTTACTGTCTGTTGCCTGCACTTGAGATTTGTATTGCTCCATCGAAATTATACTATGTTTCTTTTCATTGACATTCATAGTATAAAGAACACTAAAAATGTAATATGTTCTTCATTTATCCAACCTACTGTTTCATTTGTGAACAGTGGCTTTGTGTATATATACAATAGGTGGGATAATTCCCAGGAGAAGAAAAAATGAAGGGAAGTGTTCTTTCATTGCTAGGAAACAAATGTCCATCACACATAATCTGAGGCAGGAGTATTGTCTATAGTTTCAAACTATATAGACCTGTAAGGTCTACAATGTTTGATTTTCTCAAAATACTAGAAAGTAATTTCTTTCATTATGAAAATTTCTTCTTAAATAGAATATGTAAAAGGTGTATGTAGGAAAATTATAAAACATGGCACAAAGCAAGAACTTTCAAATTACTGTTGATGACCAAGAGAATATTAAATCAAATTTTAAGATAGTCATGAGTAATGCCTAATATTGTTGGTATAGAATTGAAAAAAAAAGCCACATATTTTCAGGAAATTGGCACAAAAACTTTTGTGAAACTTTTATTTTTAGACTTTTATTATATAAAATCTTCAGGTTACAACATATGTAGGCAAGGATGTGGAGAAAGAGGAACTCTCCTCCATTGCTGGTGGGATTACAAACTAGTACAACCACTTTAGAAATCAGTCTTGAAGTTCCTCAGAAAATTGGAAACAGATCTACCTGAAGACCCAGTTATACCACTCTTGGGAATATATCCAAAAGATGCCCCATCATGCCACAGGAGCACATGTTTACTATGTTCATAGGGGCCTTGTTTGTGACAGCCAGAAGCTAGAAACAACTCAAATGTCCCACAACAGAAGAATGGATACAGAAAATGTGGTTCATTTACAAATGGGATTACTACTCAGCTATTAAGAACAAGGACATACTGAGTTTTGCAGGCAAATGGATGGAACTGGAAAATATCATCCTGAGTGAGCTATCTCAGATCCAAAAGGACATGTATGGTATATACACATTAATAGTGGATATTAGCCAAAAAAAACAAGTATAGAATACCCAAGATATAGTCCACAGAACTCAAAATGTTAAAGCTGAAGGGCCCAAGTGAGGACACCTCAGTCTCACTTGGGAGATAGAAGGAAGCAATCATAAGTGGGGAATGAAGGAAGGAGGGACCTGGGATGGAATGTGGACAGGGTTGATGGGGAGAGGGGAACCTGATCTCATATTGGGTGAGAGAAAAGGACTGAAACCCTGAGGGTCAGCAGAAAGAATGGCAATCTGGAAATCAGCAACCTTGTGAGGTGGAAGGTTGGAGCGACCCTCCAAAATGCAGCAGAGACCTGGAACGTAAGAGACTCTCAGAACTCAAAGGGAGGGTCCTCAGGGAACTTAGGTAGGGAGAGGGAACTTATAGAGCCCACCTCCAGCAGGAAGACAGAGGATCAAGTGAGGGAGAGGCTTGCCATCACACAGTCAGTACTCTGACCCAGATTTGTTTCAGTCTGAAAGAACTGCAGGGATGGAAATGGAGAGGAGCCTGAGGAAAAGAAGGTCCAGTGACAGGCTCAAAGTGGATCCAGCTCAAAGGGGGGCTCCAAGGCCTGACACTATTACTGAGGCTATGGAATGCTCACAAAAAGGGACCTATCATGACTAACCCTCCAAAATACCCAACAAGCAGCTGAAAGAGTCAGATGCAGATTTTGCACCCAAACAATGGACAGAAGCTGCTGACCTCTGTGGTTTAATTAGGGAAAAGCTGGAAGAAGCTGAGGAGGAGGGAAACCCTGTAGGAGGACCAGCAGTCTCAACCTGCATCTCTGAGGTCTCTCAAACACTGGACCACCAATCAGGCGGCATACACCAGCTAATATGAGGCCCCTATACAAAAGAGGACTCTTGGGTCCAGGTTCAACAGAGAAGATGCACCTAAACCCTCAAAAGACGGATGCCTCAGGGAATTTAGATGTCTGGTTGGGTTGGGGGAGGTGGGGACATCCTAGTAGAGACTGGAAGTTGGGAGGTGTTGCTGTAAATCTCCAACTCAAATAGGACCAGTCAAAGAAAAACACAAGTCAATAATTATGAATATATGCTGCATGCCTAGAGGGAGGACATATGAGATGTAGAATAGTTGGAGGGCAGACTGGGGAGGATAAAAAATGGAATGTAAAAACTTTAATAATAATAATAATAAAGTGTATAATTACATTGGAAAGAAAAAAAAACTTTAGAATTGGGCAAACATTTTCTACTGTAGTGGGTTTTTGCTTGAAGAAACTGATCCCAGAATTTCTTTGTACCTTGACTCCTCTTTGGGCTTTCAAACTCATTTTAGTCATCTCTCAGGAAATGGAGAGGGTCAAACTGTTAAATAACAGGACTCTTAGGAAAAAACCCCCCAGAATTTTTTTTTTTTTTTTTTTTTTTTTTTTTTTTTTTTTTTTTTTTTTTTTTTTTTTTCCCTTTTTTTTTTTTTTTTTTTTTTTTTTTTTTTTTTTTTTTTTTTTTTTTTTTTTTTTTTTTTTTTTTTTTTTTTTTTTTTTTTTTTTTTTTTTTTTTTTTTTTTTTTTATCCCTTTTTTTTTTTTTTTTTTTTTTTTTTTTTTTTTTTTTTTTTTTTTTCCCAAATTTTTTTTTAAATTTTTAAAAATTTTTTTTTTTTTTTTTTTTTTTTTTTTTTTTTTTTAAAAATTCCTTTTTTTTTTTTTTTTTTTTTCCCCTTTTTTTTTTTTTAAAAATTTTTTTTTTTTTTTTTTTTTTTTTTTTTTTCCCCTTTTTGTTTTGCCGAAAGTGTTTTGATAGTTTTTAAATATTAACAAAGAGGTAAAATACCCCATTATTGTTCTTTGTGTGCTTGAATGAGAAATATACAACATTAATGTTTCAAGTGTCTGTCAAGTTTCCTGGATAAAGATATTTGAAACCCAAAACCTATACTTGATTCAGTCCTCAGAAGTAACTTTGGTAGAGAGCAAAATACTATCCACTGCTGAACTTGCTGGCCTTACCATATCGGGGCAAAGCATGTACCACCCACAAGCCACATACACAAATAAACAAATAATTAAAAAAAAAATATTATGAACTGGCCCAAAACATTGTGAGGCAAATTTGTCAACTCAAAGAATTCACTATAAAGTCTCTATTGTGGGAAGACTAGGATAAAGAACCTGCCTATTTCCATAAAAAAATTAACTATTCTCAAGGGGGGGTTGGTACTAACCCCTTCATTTGGCAAAAAGGAATGGAATGATAATTAAAATCTCCCACAATTAGATCCTTTTCCTCATATACTTTTCTCTTGGTTATTACTTTTGACCAAGGGTTTCCATTTTTTGACACCTTATTTCAGGTACCTACACCCTTTTTATTGATTTCTTACTAGTCCCTTTTACGGGCAAAAAAGACCTTTTAATTAAACTAGGTTCCTTCAAAATTCAACCTAAAATGTTTGTGTATTATTTTTAAATGCTTAATTTTGAACAAATACTTATTAAACTGTTTAAATACCACACCATTTTTGAGGAATAGGTAACATATTTTTAAAACTATCCAAATGATCCAAACTGAAATTTCATAGTCAAAAACTAGAATTTCTGTAGCTTCATAATCAATGAATGCCTACCAAAAATTTTAGTGTAGTTTTTTTCCCTTTGTCTATATTCTTTGATTCAGCTACAGAAACTGAACTATGAAGTTACAAAGACTGAGACAGTTATTACAGAGGTTGCCTATATTAAGCTAATTGTCCTTTAATGGGAAGATAATGATACAAAGAATGCAGAGCAAAGCAGGTAAAATAAGTTTAAAATCTAATCAAACAATATTGCAAGGATTTTATGTGTCACCCCCTTTAAATGCAATATTTGGAAATCACCCGCAATACACAAAAGACAGGGAAAAAAAAATAAAAACAAGTAAACTAAAATCCAACAAACTTTTAAAAGTAAAATATCCATTTCAAATACCTTAAAATGAGACCCAGAATATTAAGTACACGTGCAGTTGATGAAAGAAACAAAGGGTTCCTTGTAACTCCTTGGAAAAGTACTAATTAAAGCTTCAGGAAACATGTTAGATTCTCTTGAGTCACATATCAATGTTATGGAAAATAAGTGTTTTGTTCTTTTAACAAAACAGTTTTGATTGAATTTAATAGAAAACTGGAAGGCTGTGGTCATCTGCTTCCCATCTATTTGTGAAAGTCCAATGACTCAATTAAATACAGAAAACCATTTTGATTAGTGACACTGGGAATAAAGGGCTGGAATTTGGGCAAGGCTACAAAAAAAAACCACCTGAGACTCTACTTCAAGAAAACTTTAATCTTCTGAGATTTTCAGGAGATAAAGATATTAGTAAGTGACCAGAGCTGGTACTGAAAGCCAGATTGTCTTTCCTATCCAAGTAATCTTTCTTTATTTGAATAGCTTTGCAAATACTTTCCTGACAACATCAAGGCATTCTGGTAGTGATTAGGAGTATCACCTTTGATTCATCAAGAAACTAATGATTAATAATTCACCAAATAAGATTACAATCAGAAAGCCACAAATAAGAAAAGGGAGGTTTTTTTTTTCTTTCTTGTAAACATTTTCCCTTCTGATTTTTTTCTTCCCATGTTTTGTTTGTTGTGGTAATATAGAACTCAACATGCCTTGTAACAGAGCTGAGACTGGAACTGGGATTAGTTCTCAGAACAAAAAATGTTAGACAATCCTGCAGGTGACAAAGTCAGTAATAAGACCTCAGAGTTTTATTATTCCCCCTTCTTTAAAATCCTTAAACTCCCTGTGTGTTGTACACGTAATAATAAGTCTGTTTTAGATGAGACAGAAAACTCTCACAGTAGGAAAAATAATTTTTAAACAGTACTTTGCTGAACAAAGACTTGGATGTTTAGAATGTTTTGAAAAATAAAACACTTTGTTTAATAAATTCAATTTAAATGATTATATCCTGTATTATTTCATTTTCATTAATGAAATATTTGGAAAATTGTAGTGTAGCATGATTCTTGTTTAAAGTGGCCAATCTTTAGAGAGTTGTAAGATACTGGCTGTTGTGGAGAGAAGTGACTCTTGCTTAATAGAAATAATGAAGTGCTCAGACTCTAAATAAAATTCTCTACACATGAGAAAGGTCTTACTCTTGTTTTTTTAAAAAATGGCTGACATAGTTTAACATGTACTTTATAATTAATGTCAATTTATAAAAAATATATGCTATGTTTGTCTTTTCTGGGTCTGAGTTATCTCTCCTAGTATGATTTTTTTTCTAGTTCCATCCATTTGCCCTGCAAATTTCATAATACTATTTTTTTTAACGACTGAGTAATACTCAATTTCTGCAAATGTACCAATTCTCTTTATCCCTTGCCTAGGAACAGTCTCAGCTTGGAGAGGTATTCTGAGAGAAGAGGTGTCTGGGAGCAGTGAAAACAAATGACTCAAAGTCAAATCATGGGTCCAAGCTGGCGGCCTATATTTTGCTCAAGATAGTTTTCCAGATTGTTTCCCCTTTTGTGTTTTGATTTCTCTGGAGATTTCCAGATAGCTCTCTCTCTAGACAGTTTTCTTTTGTTATTCTCTGCTCTAGACAACCTCTTGCTATTCTAAAAAAATTCTCTGGATAGCTCATCTTTTGCAGTTATAAGACCAGTGTTTTATTTTAAATATCAACTCAGTCATTTACGCAATTTTGATTATCCTTATGAACAGCGACCTGTGACCCCTAGCCCATTATTTCTTAGAGACAGTAAGGACACATTTTCTTTTAACATTACAAAAGAATATAGAGATCTGCCCCTCTTTAAATAACAAAAAGTTAGCGGGGGGGCCCCGTCCTAAAATTCCATTTTTCCCCACCGGGGCCCCGGTTCCCTATGCCCCGGGGGAAGACTTGATAATATATGGTCCAAAATCCATTTTTTCCATTTTTGCAAAGATGGACATACCTTGA
>JAJTUV010003304.1:0-118489 GCA_021653895.1 Mastomys natalensis | reverse complement strand
AAGATAAACAACATCTTTCAGACACAACAGGACTGATACACATGAACTCACTCACAAAGCCTGTGAAAATACACGCAGGATCTGTCTTATTTCTAAAACCAAAGTCCCAGTACTGAAAAGTGGAGATGGATATAAAGTCCCAACACTAACCAAAAAACCATTTGCAATTGATGCCTTCTAGGAGAGGAAAATTAGATTTCTCCAAGTGTCACTCAAGATATCTCCTATATACCAAGACAATGGTGTGGTTGGCCAAAATGGAATAGACACCATGTGGCTTTTTTGTGGGCTTTTTGTTTCATTTTGTTTTGTTTGAGTATTTTTTTGTCTTGTGTTTTGTATGCTTTGTTTGTTTGACCTTTTTTTGAAAAAGTGGGGGGAGAGAGACATATTAATTTAGAGTCATATATATTTGGTTAACTCATGCATCAAAGAAGGAAGCACATGTAAATGAGAAATACTTATAATGCTAACAATTCACATCAGAATGTGTATGCAGCAAATGAAGATTGTACATAGAAATTTATAGTAGTAAATATATTCTTAATAAAAAGATAGCATTATCAGTTATACATAATATGCCAAACATAAGCAGTTAGAAGTGCAATAATAAAAACAAACCCAAGGTAACCTGGCATGTGTCTTTAACCTCAGTACTTGACAGGCAGATGTAGGTGGAGCTCTACGAATTTGAAACCAATCTGGTCTACATAGTAAATTCCAGGCCAGTCAGGGATAGATGATAGGACCTTGTCTCAAGAATATAATCCAGGGAAATTACAACAAAGGAAATATTAAAGAGAAGAGTGAGAACCCAGTAAAAAGAGAAAAATGAACTGTAATAAAGTAGATTTAGGGAACTCCAATATTGGTATTTCAAAGGATTGGCTTTTTGAAAATAAATAATTTTTGACAATTCTAATAAATTCATAAAGAAGACAGTTAAAAGCAATGAAAATCCACAACTAGAGTATCTTAGTGTAAAAGAAAGCAAAACCAAGCTGGGTGGTGGTGGCACACATCTTTAATCCCAGCACTTGGGAGGCAGAGGCAGGCAGATTTCTGAGTTTGAGGCCAGCCTGGTCTACAGAGTGAGTTCCAGGACAGCCAGGGCTACACAGAGAAACCCTGTCTTGAAAAACCAAAAAAAAAAAAAAAAGAAAGAAAGAAAGAAAGCAAACCAATTTGTAATTACCATGAACTATTTTATTATGATTAAGTTGAAACTTTAAACAAATTAGATACTAATATACTAGTGGATATTAGCCATAAAATATAGGATACACATGCTATATTCCACAGACCCAAAGAAGCTAAACAAGAAGGAAGGCACAAGCAAGGATGCTTGAATCTCACTTATTTTTTTTTATTTTTTTTTTAATTTTTAATTTTATTTTTTGCTTATTCACTTTATAACCCGTCCCAGTCACCCCCTCCCACAATCCTTCCCCATCTCTTGTTTTCTGAGTACCCCCTCCTCCTGTATCCCCCACCCTGCCACTTTAAGTCTCTGAGAGGCTAGGTGCTTCCTCTCCCATTGAGGCCAGATGAGGCACCCAGCTAGAAGACCATACTCCATATACAGGCTGCATGTTTTGGGATAGCCCCCACTCCAGATGTTTGAGATCTGCATGAAAACCAAGCTGCACATTTATAACATATGTCCAGGGAGGCCTAGGTCCAGCCCATGGAGGTAGATCTGTGTAGACTAGGTATGCTCCACGGTTGGTGATTCAGTCTCTGAGAGCTCCAAGGGTTCAGGTTGGTTTACTCTGTTGATCTTCCTGTGCAGTTCCTATCTCCTTAGGGCCCACAGTCCTTCCCCCTATTCTTCTATAAGAGTCCTCAAGCTCCATCCACTGTTTGGCTCTGGATGTCTGTATCTGTCTGAGTCAGCTGCTGGTTAGAGCCTCTCAGAGGACAGCTTGCCCCTGTCTGTTCTCAGGCTGGAGGTTTAGATCCTGGGAGCTCTGGTTGAATCTTTTGATACTCGTTCTAAAAAGGACAAAAGCACCCTCACTTTGGTCTTCCTCCTTCTTCTTGAGTTTCATGAGGTTTATGTGTTGAATCTTAGGTATTGTGTGTTTTGGGGCTAATATCCACTTATCAGTGAGTGCATACCATGTGTGTTCTTTTGTGATTGGGTCATCTCACTCAGGATGATATTTTCTAGCTCCATCCATTTGACAACCCTGAAAGCTCTAGAACAAAAAGAAGCAAAAACACCCAAGAGGAATAGACGGCAGGAAATAATTAAACTCAGGGCTGAAATCAACCAAATAGAAACAAAGAGAACTATACAAAGAATCAATAAAACCAGGAGCTGGTTCTTTGAGAAAATCAACAAAATAGATAAACCCTTAGCCAGACTAATCAGAGGGCAGAGAGACAGTATCCAAATCAATAAAATCCAAACTGAAAAGGGTGACATAACAACAGAAACTGAGGAAATTCAACAAATCATCAGATCCTACTACAAAAGCCTATACTCAACAAAATTGGAAAATCTGGATGAAATGAACAATTTTCTAGACAAGTATCAGTTACCAATGTTAAATCAGGATCAGATAAACCATCTTAACAGTCCCATAACTGCGAAAGAAATAGAAGCAGTCATTAAAAGTCTCCCCACCAAAAAAAGTCCAGGTCCAGATGGTTTTAGTGCAGAATTCTATCAAACCTTCAAGGAAGATCTAATACCAATTCTCTTCAAACTATTCCACAAAATAGAAACGGAAGGAACACTACCTAATTCATTCTATGAAGCCACAATTACGCTTATACCTAAACCACACAAAGATCCAACAAGAAAAGAGAACTTCAGACCAATCTCCCTTATGAATATCGATGCAAAAATACTGAATAAAATTCTCTCGAACCGAATCCAAGAACACATCAAAACACTTATCCACCATGAATCTCGCTTATAGGGGGGAATAAAATAGTTATAAGAGACAGATGGAGGGAGGAAACTGGGTGGGAGAGGGGATAGGAAAGGGAATGGGGACACTTCACAACAGGTGTGAGGAGGGACAGTAGAAGTGGCCAGATGGCCATGAGAATGAATAGAAATCTGCAACTGACAGGGATAGGGAAGTAGGGGTCATCTTCAGGGCATGACAGAGACCTGGGATAAAGAAGACACCCAAGAATCAATAGGGGTGGCCTTAACTATGACTCAGCATTGGGTTATAGAACCAGGCATGAACCCTGGTGTAGTGATAGGGACACCAACCCACACACAAAAGTTTCAACCCATAATTTGTCCTGTCTATAAGAAATGCAGGAACAAAGATGGAGCAGAGACTGAGGGAATGGCCAAGTAATAACTGGCCCAACTTGAGACCCATCTTATGGGCAAGCACCAATCCCTGACACTGAATGATACTCTGTTATTCTTTCAGATGGGAGCCTAGCATAACCATCCTCTGAGAGGCTCCACCTAGCAGCTGGCTGAAACAGATGCAGAGGCCCACAGCCAAACATTGGACTGAGCTTGGGGACTCTTATGGAAGAACAGGGAGAAGAATTGTGGCCCGAAAGGGGATAGGAACGCCACAGGAATAGTCTTCTAACCTGGACCTTGGGGCTCCCAGATACTGAGCCACCAACCAAAGAGTATACACGGGCTGTACCTAGCCCCCTCTATATATGTAGCAGATGTGCAGCTGGGTCTTCATGTAGGTCCCCCAACAACTGGAGTAGGGGCTATCTCTAAAGCGGTTACCTGTCTGTAGAACCCATTCCTCTAACTGGGCAGTCTTGTTTGGCCTTAGTGGGATTGGACATACCTAGCCATGCAGAGACTTGATATGTCAGGGTGGGTGGATACTCAGGGGAGGCTTCCACCCTCTCAGAGCAGAAGAGAAGGGGGGAGATGTGGGGGAGGGACTGTGAAAAATAACTTTTAAAAAGAATAAATAATTAAATAAATGTTTTTGCAAAAAACTAGAGTCTCTACTGAGAAATGCTAAAACTTGGTGGAGAGACATTAAAGACATCTACTTTCCTGAATTAAAAGACATGGTGTTATAAATATATGGATGATCTGTGAATTCTTTATAGTTAAACCCAGAATCCCAATACACCCTTTGGGGGAGGGCATGAAAAGCTGATTCTAAAAGTTATATCAAAATACAAAGGGCCAAGCTTAGCAACTGATACTTATTATGCAGGGCAGATTGCAGTTTTCTAATATCATATTAAATGCTTACATGTATTCATTTGTTTAATACTCACAATAATCCTGAATAGTCAGCATTATTTTGAGTCAATTTTGTATATAAGAAAATTGAGGCACAGAAAGGCTAAGTCATTTGTCCCAGTTCATGTAACCAATAAACAGTAGAACTAGAATCAAGTCCAGGAAATTTGGCTCTAGATTTCACATTCAAACTACATAGTAGATGATTTGAATAACAATGGTCAACATAACATTTACTCTTCCTGATATCAGTATGTATTACAGAGTTACAGTGAATAGAAAAGGGGATTTTGATGCGCGAATAGACAGATGGGACAATGCAGTAGAATGCAGAACACAGAAAGACACAAGAGACCAATCCTAACAAGGAAGCTATTATTAAAATTCATTCAACAAATGTTTATGAAGTACACACTATGTGGTAGGTCCTCAAAATACAGCAACATACAAAAGTGTATCTTCCCTTCTTGTTTACCTTCTTTGGGTTTGTGGAGTGTATCGTGAATATGCAGTGTTTTATGGCTAATGTCCACTTATCAGTGAATGCATACTATGCATGTCCTTTTGGGACCGGGTTACCTCACTCAGGATGATATTTTCTAGTTCCATCTATTTACCTGCAAAAATTCATGAAGTCATTGTTCTTAATAGCTGAATAGTATTCCATTGTGTAAACGAACCACATTTTCTATATCCATTCCTCTGTTGAAGGACATCTGGGTTGTTTCCAGTTTCTGGCTGTTACGAACACAGTGGAGCTCATGTCCTTGTGATATGGTAGAGCATCTTTTGGGTATATGCCCAGGAGCTGTAAAGCTGGGTTCTCAGGTATAACTCTTTTCAGTTTTCTGAGAAACCACCAGAATAGTCATGGAGCCAGAGGGAGGGAGGGATCTGGGTGGGAGAGGGGACAGAGAGAGGAAAAGGGGGCAGGATCAGGTATGGAGGTGGGAGACAGGAGAGAAGCCCATTGGGCCAGGAGAATGAATGGAAATATGCAGCTGTGGGGGCGGGGGAATCTCTAGGAAGTCCCAGAGACCTGGGTTGTACAGAGGCTCCCAGGACTCAATGCAGATGACCTTAGCGGAAATGCCCAACAGTGCAGGTATGGAGACTACCTCTAGTAGTCAGGACCCCCTGTAGAGGGATGGGGACACCAACCCACATACAAGCCAAAATTGCTCCTATAAAATTAAATGCAGGGGGAAAATGGAGCAGAGACCGAGAGGATGGGATACATCCCATGGATGGGCACTGATCTCTTGTGCTTGCAGACAAGAGCCTATCATGGCTGTCCCTATGAAAGGCTCTACCCAGCAGCTGAGTGGGACAGATACAGAGATACAGCCACACATTGGACAGAAGTCAGGAACCCCTATGGAACTGAAGGGGATGATAATGCCACAGGACCAACCGTGTCAGCTAACCTGGACCTGTGGGTGCTCCCAGAGAATGAGCCACCAACCAAAGAGCATACATGAGCTGGTCCAAGGCCCTTGGAACATATGTAGCAGATGGATGCCTTGTCTGGCCTTAGTAGGAGAGGATGTGCCTAATCCTGTAGAGACTTGATGCCCCAGGGTCGGGGGAGGGCACCCTCTTCAGAGGCTAAGGGGAGGGGGATGGAGGGAAGAACTCTGCAAGGGGGAACAAGAGGGAGCAGCAATTGGGATATAAATAATGAAAATAATAATTGTTTAAAGAGTGTGCCTCTGCTTTCACTGAATTTACATTCTAGTGAGAGACCACAGAAAACAAACAAGCAAAGGCTGTAATAAAAGCAATTTGTAGTAATAAAGTCCAGCAGGGAGCAGTGTGCTCAAGAGAAACCTAAAGAACCACGTGGAGCATATTAGACATTGCTGTAAGAGATTCTGAAGCAGTTGGGGGACTGGGTAATGATTTTAGAGATCTGGAAAGGTGCCATCAATGGCCTTGCTTCTTTTCATGAGGATTGGCTGAAGCAGGTGGTGCTGGAAAAACAGCAGGCCTGATTTTTGCAGTGGCCAACAGCCTCTACCTTGATGATCTTTGTGCTTGTGAGCAGACAAGCACCCTGAAAAGCAGCCTAGAATTTCTTGAGGCACTGACCAAGTAGTAATGGGTGGTGCAGGGAAGTGAACAGTGCTATTTTCTGTCACTGAAGCTAATGGTTTGTAGGTGAAGTATACTAGTCATTCAGGATATCTGGGTTGGTTTTTAAATCAAGGCATTCTATGGCATATAAGTACAGAATGGCAATGTTATATATGAAGCCACTAAACTCCCAAAAGACTACATTCAGAATTTTTTTCTGATCACACAGATTTCTGGGATAGTATTGTGTAAGGGGTGTCAACTATAGTTGCCATCTTTTTTCTTCAACATACTCTTCTCATTCCTAACTTTATACTCCATGCAATAATCTTTTGTGTATTTATAGTACTATAACTTAAATATACCTTCTGTGGGGTGACTCTTCTTTAACCACTCTCTACAAAGTAAATTCCCAATGGTACTGTCATATTCTTTGTTTAGTAGTCTTTTCAGCACTTAACACTACTTGAAGTTATCTTGTGCTTACTATCTACTTTCTCCTACTTAAAAAAAATCTCCATGAAGATAGAGACAATTACTTTCTTGATTATAATCTAATTTCCAGTGCCTCATATGTAGAAGTTATTAGTAAATATTTGTTGATGATGGAAAGAACAAAGGAATTTGAAGTCATCTAGATTGATTCCTTGGCTCCCTTGGCTTCTACCAAGCAAAATTGTATGTAGCCATTGACCTGATGTCTATGTATGATTGCTACCACAGTCAGAATAAAAAGACAGACCTCCACACTTTCTGGTCACAGATGTTCCCAAGGTAGAATTTTGCATAATGTTTTTATTTATCAAGGAACTAAATGAAAATGGGAATGATGGCACTTATCTTGGAGGATGGTACATAATATGAATGAACACATAACAAAAGTTTCAAAGCAGTGCACAGGAGCCAGGCATGGTGGCATACACCTATTATAGCAACATTCACAATGCCAAGGAAAGAGGATCACAGCAAGGCTGATTCTAAACAAAACCAACCATCTATGGCTAAAATCACCCTGCTTATTCCACCACCATTCACACTACAGAGCATCATGTTGTTTGTTTTTCTTTAATGTGTCACATATATGGTTTCTGTATGTAATCAATATGCATTGTAATGTTTTGACAATTTCATACGTGTATATAACACATTTGGATGAATTTCCCCATTATTCTCTCTTGTCATTTTCCTCCTCCAGCTTAACCCCTAATATTCCTACAATGGGTTTATTTATACAGGGGTATGAGGTGATATTTACTGGAGCATGGGCAACTTACCAGTGACTACACCACTAAAAAAAGTGTCATCCCTTCCCTAACAGCCATTAACTGTCAATAGCTCCTCAGGGAAGAGTTGGACTTCATAAGCCCCTCCATATCCATGAGGTAATGTCGGCAGGCCCCATCTCGTGCAGCTCTTTTGCAGATAACCACAGATGCTGTGGTTCCTGAGCACAATGATCATGCCGTGCCCAGAAGTCAGAATTCCACAGCACTTCTCCCCATTCTTGGCTCTTATTCTCTCTGCTCCCTCTTCTGCAATGTTCCCTGTGCTGTGGAGGGGATAATATAGATGTCTCATTTACATTGGAGCACTCAAAAGTCACTTATTCCACAGCAAATACTCACTTTTCTATCTGAATATATTGCACATTTAACACTAGTACCCATATGAAAAAAGACACCAGAATGTGATGGTGCGGGCCTATCATTTCAGCACTTAAAGGGGTGGTGAGGTTACAGAGTCTCTAATTTTAGACCAGCTCTGGGCTATATAACAGGCCTAGAAAGGAAGGAAAGAAATGAAGGAGGAAGAGAGGGGAGGAGGGAAGCAGGCAAGTGGATGTACTGCTTTTAGCTGTTTTGTATTCTGAAAATGTTCCTACAGTTATCCTTTTAGCCTAAATGCATCTTGAAAGTGTTTCCAGAGCATGTAATTTAGATTTTTGCATATAATTTCACCATTTTTGTTACAAATACAATGCTGAAAAAAAATAGAAGAAAAAAAGAATTAAAAAGTAGCTACTAGATCATTCAATATAAAAAGACTACTGAAGTTAATACATTCTAATAATTACACCATCAAGACAACTCATTAGACAGTGTTATATGCTGAATCATCTAGCATTGTTTTTTTTTTTTAAATTGTAGTGATGTAAAGCAACTAAGGAAAAAGTAGAAATTCAGCCCAGGCTAGACATTTAACATCCCTAACTATACAATATCATCCTGAGTGAGATGACCCAATCACAAAAGAACACACATGGTATGCACTCACTGATAAGCGGATATTAGCCCCAAAAGCACACAATACCAAAGATGCAACACATAAACCTCATGAAACTCAAGAAGAAGGAGGAAGACCAAAGTGAGGTTGCTTTTGTCCTTTTTAGAATGAGTATCAAAAGATTCAACCAGAGCTCCCAGGAGCTAAACCTCCAGCCTGAGAACAGGGGCAAGCTGTCCTCTGAGAGGCTCTAACCAGCAGCTGACTCAGACAGATACAGACATCCAGAGCCAAACAGTGGATGGAGCTTGAGGACTCTTATAGAAGAATAGGGGGAAGGATTGTGGGCCCTAAGGAGATAGGAATTGCACAGGAAGATCAACAGAGTAAACCAACCTGAACCCTTGGAGCTCTCAGAGACTGAATCACCAACCGTGGAGCATACCTAGTCTACACAGATCTAGCTCCATGGGCTGAACCTAGGCCTCCCTGCACATATGTTGTAAATGTGCAGCTTGGTTTTTCATGCAGGTCTCAAACATCTGGAGTGGGGGCTATCCCAAAACATGCAGCCTGTATATGGAGTATGGTCTTCTAGCTGGGTGCCTCATCTGGCCTCAATGGGAGAGGAAGCACCTAGCCTCTCAGAGACTTAAAGTGGCAGGGTGGGGATACAGGAGGAGGGTACTCAGAAAACAAGAGATGGGGAAGGATTGTGGGAGGGGGTGACTGGGACGGGTTATAAAGTGAATAAGCAAAAAATAAAATTAAAAAAGGAAAAAAAAAACAATTTCTCACACCAGAACAAGTAAAAGGGAGGGACAGGAGTGGCAGTAAAGCTCAATCTTTGAAGTCAGATTTTCAAGACAATTGTAAAGCTCTACCTATGACCAGAAAGTTTGAAGGTCTTGTTATTTTTATTACATCTAATGGCAGCAACTATATATAGATATAAATCCAATGGCTACATACTTAATCTTGCTTGTTAGAAGCCAGGGGAGCCAAGGGATCAATCTAGATAACTTAAAAATTCTCTTTCTTCCCTCCTTCATCAATAATTAATGAATCTAGAAAGCTTCATTCCTATTACTATTACTCAGAATAGGAATAACAACTGTTTCTAGCTCCACCCATTTACCTATGAATTTCATAATTTCACTTTTCTAAACAAATGAATAATATTGCATTGCATAAATGTACCATATTTTCACTATCCATTCATTAGTTGATGGAAATCTAAGCTGTCTCTATTTCCTGACTGTTGTGAATTGAGCAGCAATGAATATGGATGTGCAAGTATCTCTGTAATAGGCTATAGTCTTTTGGGTGTATGCTAATGAGTGATGTAGCTGGATCATGTGGTACATCTATCTCAACTTTTAAAGAATCTCCACACTGATTTCCTTAGTGGCTGTAGCAGTTTTCAGTCTCACCAGCAGTTAAAACGTGTTTTCCTTTTCCTGCATCCTCACAGTTTGGGCTGTCATTTGTTTTTATTAATCTTCGCCATTCAGACTAGAGTAAGAGAAAATCTCAAAGTCATTTTAATTTACATTTCCTTGATGGCCAAGGGTGTTGAATATTTTTTTTAAAAAATTCTCAGCCATTTGTATTTTATCTTTTAAGAATTATGTTTAGTCCTATGACCTAATTTAATTGGCTTGTTTCTTTCCTTGATATTTAATTTTGACCTGTTTATACATTCTAGACAATAATTCTGTGTTTAATATACATCTGGCAAAGATTATTCTCATTCTTTAGGCTTCCTCTTCACTTGAGTGATGGTGTCCTTCACTATGCAGGGATTTTTTAGTTTCATGAGGTTCCATTTATTAATTGTTGCTCTTAATGCCTGTGTTACTGGGATTCTGTTCTGAAAGTCCTTTCCTGTGACACTAAATGCAAACATACTCTTTACTTTCTCATCTATCAGATTCAGGGTACTTAGTCTTATGTTGAAATCCTTAAATTATTTGGGTTTTGTGTAGAGCAAGAGACAATGATCAAGTTTCATATTTGTTCAGATAACTTATCTAATTTTTCAGGGCTGGAGAGATGACTCAGCAATTAAGAGCACTGATTGCTCTTCCAGAGGTCCTGAGTTCAATTCCCAGCAACTACATGGTGGCTCACAACCATCTGTAATGGGATCTGATGCCCTCTTCTGGTGTATATGAAGACAGCTACAGTGTACTCATATATATAAAATAAATAATTCCTTAAAAACAACCTAATTTTACCATCAGTTTTTGAAGATGGTGTCTTTTCTCCAATGTGTATTGTTGTCTTCTCTGCCAAAAATTAGGTTGAGTAGGCAAGTGTGGATTTATACATGGGTCCTCTATTCTATTTCATTGGCTAATGAGTCTGTTTTTAAACCAATACCTTGCTGTTTGTGTTACTATATCACTGTGGTATAATATGAGGTAGTGATTCCTCTAGTATATTTTTCCTTGTTGTTTAGGTGGTTTTTTGTTTTTGTTTTGTTTGTTTGTTCATTTGCTTTGGTGAAGGAGTGGGCAATTCTGTTCGTGTGTGTGTGTGTGTGTGTGTGTGTGTGTGTGTGTGTGTATGTGTTTCTCTATATGAAACTTAAGGTTGTTTTTCTTTTCAATTTCTTTCTTTTTTTTTTTTTTTTTTTTTTTTTTGGTTTTTCGAGACAGGGTTTCTCTGTGTAGCCTTGGCTGTCCTGGAACTCACTCTGTAGACCAGGCTGCCTCGAACTCAGAAATTCACCTGCCTCTGCCTCCCAAGTGCTGGGATTAAAGGCGTGTGCCACCACCGCCTGGCTTCCTTTCAATTTCTGTGAAGAATTGCATTGAAATTTTTATGGGAACTGCATTCAATCTGTAGATTGCTTTTGGTAGTGTGGACATTTTCATGATATTAATCCTGACAATCCCTGAGCATGTAAGTTCTTTGCATCTTCTGGTATAGTCAACTTTATTTCAATGTCTTAATGTTTTTGTAGTACAAGTCTTTCATTTCCTTGGGTAGGTTTATTCCAAGATGTTTTTGATATTATTGAATTGACCTCTACCCTTAATTATGGAGAAAATATAACATAGTGATATCAAGTTACTTTAGCACATATTGGGAAAATAGTTGGACCTGTATTTGATTTCAGGCAGCTTTACCTGGGAGTCTTTTTTTTTTCCTTTTTTAAATTTTATTTATTTATTTTTTTTTTGCTTATTCACTTTATAACCCGTCCCAGTCACCCCTTCCCACAATCCTTCCCCATCTCTTGTTTTCTGAGTACCCCCTCCTCCTGTATCCCCCACCCTGCCACTTTAAGTCTCTGAGAGGCTGGGTGCTTCCTCTCCCATTGAGGCCAGATGAGGCACCCAGCTAGAAGACCATACTCCATATACAGGCTGCATGTTTTGGGATAGCCCCCACTCCAGATGTTTGAGATCTGCATGAAAACCAAGCTGCACATTTACAACATATGTGCAGGGAGGCCTAGGTCCAGCCCATGGAGGTAGATCTGTGTAGACTAGGTATGCTCCACGGTTGGTGATTCTGTCTCTGAGAGCTCCAAGGGTTCAGGTTGGTTTACTCTGTTGATCTTCCTGTGCAGTTCCTATCTCCTTAGGGCCCACAATCCTTCCGCCTTTTCTTCTATAAGAGTCCTCAAGCTCCATCCACTGTTTGGCTCTGGATGTCTGTATTTGTCTGAGTCAGCTGCTGGTTAGAGCCTCTCAGAGGACAGCTTGCCCCTGTCTGTTCTCAGGCTGGAGGTTTAGATCCTGGGAGCTCTGGTTGAATCTTTTGATACTCGTTCTAAAAAGGACAAAAGCACCCTCACTTTGGTCTTCCTCCTTCTTCTTGAGTTTCATGAGGTTTATGTGTTGCATCTTAGGTATTGTGTGCTTTGGGGGCTAATATCCGCTTATCAGTGAGTGCATACCATGTGTGTTCTTTTGTGATTGGGTCATCTCACTCAGGATGATATTTTCTAGCTCCATCCATTTGTCTAATGAGCTCATGAAATTCTTAGACAAATGGATGGAGCTAGAAAATATCATCCTGGGAGTCTTTTTAACAACTTCACTGGTATAGTAGGCTGCTAATTGTTTTCTTTTCTACTTAAGAAAATTGCCATCAGCTGGAGAAATAATAGACTCAGGAGAAAAGGGGAGCATGGATCCTCTGGGGACAAAGTAGGCTACAACTTTCAGAGTACTAAGATGTTTGTTGATATATACATATTATACTTACATAAAATTGCCTTCAAAGTTTCATATATACAAATAATAAACATCAATTTAATGGTAAAATGTATTCAACAGCCAACAGCAACACCAAGCATAGATTATTTAGGTTCATACATTTAACAACAACCAAAAAACCAATACAAGATTCAAGTAAAGAAAAGAATAAAATTCAACTAAAGTATTGTATCAGTTACTTTTTTATTATTGTGATAAATGCAAGGACCAAAAAGAACTTATTGAAGAAAGAGTTTATTTTGGCTTCTGGTTCCAGAGAGAGAGAGAGACAGAGAGAGAGAGAGAGAGAGAGAGAGAGAGAGAGAGAGAGAGAGAGAGAGAGAATGGCATGACAGCAGAAGCAAGGAGCTGGATTGTCACATCCTTATCCACACACAGGAAGCAAAGAGAGAATGGGGGAAGGGAGCAAGCACAATAAGTAGGGTGAGGCTATAAATCTTCAAAGACACCCCCTCCCACTGACATACTTTCTCTAACAAGGTTGCACCTTCTAAAGTTTTCACAATCTTTCCCAAGCAGGGCTTCCAACTAGGGACCAAGTGTTCAAATATATGAGCCTTTGGGGATATTTTTTGTTCATTTAAATCACCATAGGTTAGATAAAATAAAACTCTTTGTTTCTGAAGCTGGAGACTAAATCTAGGACTTTGTAAATGCTAGGTAAATGTTCTACCAGTACCAAGTATAAAATAAGGTTCTAAAGATGTACTCTGTTCTTAAATAAAAAGACTTAATATTATAAATACTGTCCATTTTCTTATAATCAGCCTGCAAATTAAAAACATTCTAAAAAATTCTAAGTATTTTGAGAGAACTTGTCTGAAGGAATAATATTAAAAATCAGCAGGGATATTTTGAGAACATCAGAGAGGACTTACCCAATAACACATTAAAATTCATTATAGAGCTACAAACAGGGTGGAGAGACAGCTTAGCCATTAAGAGCATATACTGTTCTTACAGAGGACCTGAGCTTGATTTCCAACATCCATGTTAGACAGCTTTCGATCAGATATCTTTTTCTGGCCTCCAAGGTATATGACTCACATACACACACACATACACACACACACATACACACACACACACACACACACATACACACACACACACACATATATATTAGTAAAAGAATTGTGTTTTCTGTATAGTATTAAAACTGGTTAAAACATTTATTTTTTATTATTAAAACATTTTAAATATATGTATGGTATATTTAAAAAAACTTTTTAAAGCTACAGTTACTAAATATTGTAATATTATCCCAAGAATAGAGATAGTTCACTAGAATCAGAACAAAAAAATCCAGAAATAAATTCCAAATGTAAATTTATGGTGTTAAAGGACTCATTTCAAGTTACAAGAGAAAATAAATATTGCTACATATGTGTGTGTGTGTTGTATGTGTGTGTGTGTGTGTATAGTTAGTTAGTTAGTTAGAAAATATATAAATCTACAGTAATGTCTTACTCCTATGCCACACAAAACTTTGGTATAACAATGGAAAACATGAGAAAAACAAATCAATAAAAGCAGCAGAATGAAATGTAAGTGAGAATTTTTATAATCTCTGGGTACCAGAGCCTTTTGGGGCATGATATGAAATACACAAGCCATAATGAGAAGATTGACAGATTTGACTACATAAAAATGGAAAATTTTCCATATAGCAGAACATGTCATAAACAAGATTGAAAGACAAACAAAATGTTTAGAAAGAACGGGTATGATGGGCAAGGTTTCTTTTTTTATCTCACAAACTATTAATAATGTATAAATATTTCAATGGAAAAGTGGACAAGAGACACAAATAGGAAAATCACTAAAGAAAACCACCCATGATCGGTAAAGCACTGAAATGCTGTTCAACATCACTTTTTAGCAGAGAATTGAAATAAACATAATGATGGACTTTATCATGTTTGGGCTATAGGATATTTTAAAGTAGTCTTTGTCTTCTAGAACAGCTTTATCATTCTAGAAAAAAAATTACAGAGTGTCTTAGCTAGGGTTTCCATGACCAAGGCAACTCTTACTACACCGCTTAATAGTGTCACTCCTTGAGCCAACCATATTTAAACCACCACACAGAGTTCCCATATACCCCAAACCCAGTTTACCTCATTATTAATATGTTACATGAGTATAATATGTTCATTAAAATGATGAGCTAGTAAAAACTTTATTGCTAAAGTTCATAAAAATAAAAAGGAAGGACATGATTGCCCCTAGGGGTGGTAAGGGGGTTTTACTGTAGATAAAAGGAGAGCATAGTCAGAGGCAGAGACATCTAGGAGAGTCCAGAATGAACATGACCCTGAGCCTGGCCGTGTGAGGAGAGGCAGGACCTGGAGAGGGGAAAGCCACGAGACCAGGAGACCAAGAGACCAGGAGAGTAAAGGGTAAAACAGGATGGGTGTAGCCAAAATGGCTGGATTCTGTAGGAAAGAACTTCTTGGGGAAGGTCAACCCAGCCCCTGAGCTGGAGAGTTCAGGGTAGGGGTCAGTGAATGCTAGTCATACCCTTTAACAGGCAGGAGCTCAAACAGGCAGGGGCTGAGCTAGAAGAACATTTTGATCATCCTGATAAGCCCTTAGAAACAGTGATCATGGGACTTTGATTATTGCCTTGCTTGTTCTTTGACTATTTGTGTTTATTGTCTTCCTTGTTCCTTGACTATTGTATTGTATTGCTAGTTCCTCAACCTAGAAGTGACTTTATTACTTGCATGTAATTAAAATGGTATAAAAGCAAAAAGGAGGAGAGGGGATGGGATAGGGGGTTCGGAGGGAATGGGAAAGGGGATGACAATTGAAATGTAAATAAATAAAATATCCAATTTAAAGAAAAAGAAAAAAGAGAAGAACCTTGCAATCAGGTCTGCTTTGATATGTTAAATAGGCACCCCAGTTAGCCACTTGTTCTGTGTTTGAAACCTAACAATATTTATATTCCTCTAGTTTTAAAGTAATGTCCATCATTCTTATGTTCCCACAACTCACTATGAATAGGTGGCATGCTGTGCTAGCTAGTCTTATGTCAGCTTGACACACAAACTAGAGATAGACTTTCTCGAGAAAATACCTCCATAAAATCCAACTGTAAGGTATTTTCTTAATTAGTGATTGATGAGTGAGGATCCAGCCACTGTGGGTGGTGCCATCCCTATGCTGGTGCCCTACAGGCTGAGCAAGCTATGGAGAGCAAGCCAGAAGCAGCATTTCTCCATGGCCTCTGCATCAGCTCCTCCCTCCTGGTTACTGCCTGTTTGAGTTCCTGTGCTGACTTCCTTTGATGATGAACAGCAATGTGGAAATGTAAGCTGAATAAACCTTTTCCTTCCCAACTTGCTTTTTGATGATGTTTTATTGCAGCAATAGAAACCTTAACTAAGGCACATGTTGACAGCATCTTCTCCTAAGTATCTCTTGGCTATAGTAATCTCTCAGATTTCTTTGCAACATTTTAAAAGTACCAGTTAGCTATTTTCTAGAACCTAAAGTATGGAATTTGTCAAATATTCTCATGGATTAGTGGGAGGAAGAGTACAAAATTAAAGTACCATTGTTTGGCATAGCGTAAGGATACATATGATCATGATTTCTGTCTGTTGGTGTTGAGCTTGCCAGGGTAGTATTGCTAGAATTTGCTACTTCTCCACCTCTACCCAATGTCATTCCATTGAGAAGGAAGTCACTATTTTTCATCCATACTTAAGGAGTTGGTCATCATGTTCTCCCTACTTGGGGGTTTAGTATTTATATAAATGATAGTAATTATTTTGCCAAGAAAACTCGTTTCTTCCATATTTATTACTTTATCCTGTTATTTTCTGTTTTATGGTTTAAGTTATGATCTAGTGCTATTTTATTTCTTTTCTTGCTAGCTTAATTCTAGATTTAGCCATTGGAAATTCTCTTAGCTGGGTCCTGTGTTATTTTTGAGGCCGTGAGCCCCAGGAAAAGGGAGGCAAGGATGAGAGATAAGTATCCACTTCCTCTTCTCTGCTTTAAGTTTCTCTTCCCCATTAAGTTTCTCTTTCCTGGTTGTTACAACTGGGACCTTCCTAATTAATTAGTCTCAAATCCTAAGCAACCAACATTTATTTCAGTACTAGTAAACGTGCATTGACACCCTAGGACCAATGGGGGAGACAAGAGGGTCACCAGAAAAGAGTGTTTGAACCTAATAAAAGTCCAGGTCCCCTCAGAGTCAGTGGTGTCTAGCTCTGGAACCTGTCTCTATCCCAGAAGTCTGTAACACTTACCAAAAAACTTCAATCTTCACTTTTCTCTGACCTATTTTCTTATCTTTTCATTTTTCTTGATGATTTTATTTCTTTTTAGTTATGTATATGTATGCATATCACTGTGTGGGTATGTATACATGAGTGTATGTACTTACAGAGGCCAGAGGCATTGGATGGCCTGGACCCAGAGCTACGGTTGGTTGTGAGCCTGTCAATGTGGGTTCTAAGAACTGAACTTGGGCCCTTTATACAAATAGCAAGAGCTTAACTGCTGAGACATCTGATCCTGCCTTTTAATTCATTAACTGATGGAGAAAAGGAACCATCCAGCCTTAGCCAGTGCCATTTTGACATGTCATCAGTGTATGCATGTGTTTGGCACTTCAATTTGTGACATTATAAAATGCTAGGCTTTTATTTTAAGTGTTCCACAGTGCAGTCCTAAAATCACCCATTTCTCCAAAAAGCTATCATGCTTTTTTTTTTAAAGAATGGTATTGGATACCAAGATCTGTATTCTTGGTTCATTGCTTCAGACAGTCTCAGCTGACAGAACAAAGAAATACATTCATGAATATTAATGTGTTTATATACATATTTCTATAACCAGTTCTACATTTACCCATCTGTATCAATATTGAGTTTGTACAGATGTTTCCAACTTTAACTTACCACATGGATCATTTTAGTCTTCTCCTCTTGCTTATCTATATATTTCTACACCAACAGTGGGAAGTATAGTTCCCACCATAGGCTATCTATGTAAGTAATTGTTCACTTCGATGTATATGCATAGCATCATCATAATTGATAACATATAACCCTATGGGAAATTGGTTTTATCTGCTCTATTACAGTGCCTATGAACAGATCTTGTGTTACTCCTGTAAGTTCCATATGTTTCCAAAATTGTTGGGGTCCAGACCTTTTCCTCCCACATCTTTCATCTTTTCAGTATTGCAAGTACTTGTGCTACACTGAGGGTCTCTTGTCATAGTCTGCATTCCTTGCCAGGACCCTTGACTACCTAGCTGACATCTTAGAACTGCACACCATACATTAAGATCTATTCTTTGTGCTGTAGCATCCTATGGGGTTTGGCAAATATGTATTACCTAGCATTACATGATTACACAGTTATTTTAGTCTCCTAAAACATCCCTTCTGCTTTATCTTTCATCTTTCCACTCTCTGAAGCGCCAGGAACTATTAATCATTGTGTCTAAAATTGCCTCTTCTGTAAAATGTAATGTCCTTTAAATGGTACATTATGTAGTCTCCTCTGGTTGACTTATTTTACTGCATTCAAGTTTTCTTCCATGTGTTTTCATGGATTGATATTCATTTCTGTTTTAGCACTGAATCCTGCCCATTCTTTGGGTGTACCACAATTTATACACTCACCTAATAAGAGACATCTTGGTTGCTCCCTGGCTCGGGTGATTATGAACAATACTGTAATAAAAAATATATACAGATAGGCATAGTAGTGCAGTCAAGAGACAGACTCAGGAAGATCACCAGTTTGAAGTCAGCTTAGGCTACCTTTTAAAAACTCTGTCCTTTAAAAAGTATGCAGGTGTTTGTAGGAGCATGGCTTTTTCAATCAACTGTCTGAACATCTAAGAGAACAATTGACATATTCAAGATTATTTTTTGCTTTGTGTAAGAAATTTCCGATCCACTTTCTTTTTATCTTTTAAATTCTATGCAATACACAATTTATTGTGATTACATTCATCCTCCCATATCACTTTCTTTTCCCCATCTCCTTCCCCCTTGAATGCTTTTTCTTCACAAAAAGGTCCTCTCTTTCTTTCATGACCATTTATCTATTGATTTTAGTTAGGGTTGGTTACATAAGCACAGGTAGGGAAAAGTTTGCTGGAGTATAGGCAACTTTGTGAAACTACCAATAGTTTTTTTAGGAAAGGACAGGTGCCTCATGGGCAATTTCCTCATTGCTTATGGAATGTTGATGGTCTCAATCCCATGTAGGCCTTGTACACCAATGGACATGTACTATATATTTGTGATTGTAGCGGCCATTTTGTATCAGGATGGCCGTTCCATAGCACTTCTCTCTTTCTTACAGCTTTTACATTATTTCCACTCCTTCTCCTATAGTGTTCCCCAGACAGTGGCAGGAATGATACAGGTGTATCATTTATGGCTGAACATTCCGCGGTCACTTATTCTCAATACACTGACCATATATAAGTCACTTCACTAATCTTCACCCACTGGAAAAACAAACTAATAAATGAATAAACAAAACCCACATCTCTGCCCAAGGTTGAGGGCAGCACTAGTTTATGGGTACAAACATAATTATCTAGAAGATATTTGAGATTAGCAAAATGACAGTGGTAGGCTCACCACCAAGGCCTGTGAACACTCTTCCCAGCCATAGATTTCAATTTATCTTACAGTACTGAGAGTGTATTTCTTCCCATAATGTGGACCTCAATTTCCACCACAAAGCTACTGGCTACCCACAAACACTCATGCCACTACTGCACCAGTAAGCATATCTTGCCTAGTAAGTTAGTATTGTATCACAGAGGGTACACAGTTGGGTAAAGACCATCACTGTCTTTTCTCTTCAAGCATCCCATACAGCACCTTCTAGCACTACGAACACTAATCATCAGAAAGCTTTCAGTTCAGTTCCATCTTGAATTCTCCATGTTTGGGGACAAAGTGTGTGATGTTTTGGCAACAGGGCCTTACCATCTAATCCTGGTGGGCAGCCAATAGCAATGACAATAAACTGTATTATTTTGGGAGCCTGTGGGGTCCTCTCTGACCAAGAACTTATAGGAAGATGTCCTGATGTGGCTCTGGAATTTTTATACTAACATGCATGCAGTAACAATTATTAAAACAAAAGAAAAATATCATGAATTTGAAAGAGAGCAGGGAAGGATATATCAGAGGGTTTAGAGGGGAAAAGGAAGGGAGGAATGCAGTCAAATTATACTCTCGGAAAATTTGAAAGCTAATTAAGATAAAACAAACAAAGAACAACACAAATTCTATGCCATTAAGGAGCAGGATTATCCACCTATATAAGCTTTTCAAATTTACTTTTGGTTTGATTATAAAGAAATAGGTTTCTGTATGGCCTTTTAATACATCCTGTTTTTGTTAAGCCTGTCTTCTCATCTCCCCTTTCTCTTACCCTTCTCCCCATCCTATTTAAACCTTTATTTCCTGATAGTCCCCCTTCTATTTTAATATGCCATGTGTTTTACTACACATCCGAATGCCTACCCCTATCCTCTGGCTCCTTTCTTGGTTCCTGGCCTCTATAGATACTCATTCTTAAGAACAGAAATCTAAAAATTTGAAGATAGGGTCTATATATGAGAAAGAACATGTAGCAATTATGTACTGGATTTGGGCCACCTCATTTGGTATAATTATTTTCAGTTTCATTAATGTTTCTTGCAAATTTCATTTTTCTGTACAACTTGGTAAAATATTGTGTTTATATACCACATTTTCATTACCTGCTCATCAACTGATGAATATATAGACTGATTTGATTTCCTATTTATTGCAATGGAGGTACCCATGAAGCACCTACCCTTTTCTGAAGAACTTTTGGCAATTAACTGTCCCAAGAAGAGGTGCTATTTTATTTGTCCTGCATACATGTTTAAAGACAGGGTCTTGACAGGTAACCCAGAATATAGCCATATTGAACACTGATAAGTAAGCTGTTGTAATTATTTAAAATTGGCCACCAACTCAGGCCAACTATCTAAGCTGCAGTGGCTTTGCCTAGCTCAGCCACCGTATTGCTCGGCCTGAGTCCACATGCACACAGCCCCTAGAACTGGCCACCAGAAACACCAGCCCTGCCACCCACTAGATGCCAGCGTGAGAGATGACTCTGCCAATCTTCCACGCTGTCTCTGCAAAGCAGGGCATTGCCCAGACCATTCCTCCATCCATGCGGGTCCAGTAAGAGAATGAGACTCTAATTCTTATAGATTAATCAAAGCTTATATATTTGGCAATGATCAGTAACAAGATACCCATACAATCAGAAGTGTAACACAATACCCAACCAAGGTATACCAACCACCTTTGACTGCTACAGACACGTGAACATCTGTCTCCATCGCTCCTACATCTCTGCTCTCTCTTGCTCCTTCTCTTCCTTTTATCTCTTCCTCTCCTAACTCCTCCTCTTCCTTTTCCTCTTCCTCTCCTAACTCCTCCTCTTCCTTTTCCTCTCCTAACTCCTCCCACCTTAGCTCCTCCTACAGTAAGCATCTCTTTTGTGCATTCTTTGGACATATACCAAGAAATGATATGGCTGAGTCATGTGAAAGCTCAAGTGTCAGGTTTGGGAGATCTGCCACCCCAATTTGCACAGTGACCACATCACTCACATCTTCCTCAACAGCATTTGTTATCCTTTGATCTTTTGGTTATAATCACTCTGGGATGAGAAGGGATATCAAAGTGGGTTTTTTTTACTTTATTTATTTACTTGCTTACTTACTTACTTAACTAACATCCTGACCATCATTTCTCCTCTCCCTTCTCCTCCCAGTCTGTCCCCAACCTTCCCTCCTCCTCTCCCACTCCTCCCTTTTTCCTCAGTAAAGATCAGGTCTTCCATGGATATGAATCCACCTTGGCATATCAAGTTGCAGTAAGACTAGGCACATCTCCTACTGTGGCTAGATGGGGCAGCCCATATAGGAGGAAAGTGTCCCAAAGGCAGGCAACAGAGTCAGAGACAGCCCCTGCTCTCACTGTTAGGAGTCCCACATGAAGACCAAGCTGTACAACTGTTACATATGTGCGGAGGTCCTAGGTCAGTCCCATGCATGCACTTTGGCTGGGCCCAGGTTAGTTGATTCTATCAGGGTAGTTTTAATTTGGATTTCCCTGAAGACTAATGGTATTGTTTAAACGCTATTTTATTTGAATTTATCTATTTTATGTGTGTGAGTGTTAGCCTGAATAGATGTATGCATACCAGGAGCATGCTTTGTGCCAGAGGAGATCATAAGTGGGTGTTGAAGCCCCTGGAACTGGAGGTACAAATGGTTGTGAGTCACTGTGTGGATGCTGGGAACCAAATCCTAGTCCTCTGCAGGAGCAGCAAGTACTCTTAACCACTGAGCTATCTTTTCAGCCCAATGTTGAACACTTTTAAAAATGTTTACTAGCCATTTATATTTCTTCTTTTGAGACTTCTCTGTTTGGTCCCATAGTCTATTTTTATTAGGCTTTTTGTTGTGGGTATTTTATTAGTTCTTTGTATATTTTGAATATTAACCTCTGTCACATGTATAGCTGGAAAGATTTTTCTTCCATTCTTCAATTCACTTAATTGACAGAAAGACTATCAATATGCTTTATAAAGTAATTGTACCACGTTAGTAACACTACTAACAATGAATAAGAGTCCCTGTATCTCTATATCATTACCAGCACACTGAATGTTCATTTTTATATTTTAACCATTCTAATAGGTATATAATCATAAGTCATTTTCATTGGGCTTGCAATTACTTAGTGACATATAATGTTCATCTGTTTATTTATCTTATGATGTTATCTGCTTATCTTAATAGGTAAGGTATATTCAGGTATTTTCCCATTTTTAGCTGTATTATTCATATTATTGACTTAAAATGTTATTGGTAAGCCCAGTGTGGTAGGCACATGCTTTTAATTCTAGCATTAAAACCTTGAGAGAGAGAAGCAAGTGGATCTCTGTGAGTGCAAAGCTAGTCTGGTTTACAAGTTGAGTTCTAGACCAACAATGGCTACATACCAAGACCTGTCTCAAAAAAACTAAAGTGATATGATACATGTGGGGGTGCAAGTTCTTTATGAAATATATGATTTCAAATGTTATCTTTCAACTTTGTGGCTTATTTTTTATTTTTACAATGTCTTTGACAGAGAATCTTTGAATTCTAATAGAAATCTAACAATTTTTCTTTTATGAGTTGCACTTTAAATGAATATATGAAAGATGAATTACCAAAACCAAAGTCACATAGATTTTTCTCATTCATTGTTCTTTGTTTTTTGTTCACAAGTCAGTTAGTTCTGTTTGGATGAGTCTATTTTATAGGTTATTTATTCTATATTTCAGTAAATGTACACTGGCTCAACTATTGTGGCTTCATAGGAAATCTTAAGGTTGAGTAGTGACAGTCTTCCAACTTTATCCTTCAGTATTATATTGGCTATTCTGGTATTTTTTATTTTTCATAAAACTTTATGATCATTTTACTGATATCCATAAAATAGTTTGCTCAGATTTTGATCAGGATTGTATCTATCAATCAAGTTGGAAAAAGTCTTTTATATATTAACAACAAGTTTTCCTATATATAAACAATAAACACTTTCCCATTTGTTCAAAGAGTTGCTTTCTTTCATCTGATTTTTATAGACTTTTGTATGTTGATCCTGTTCATGTTGTATTAAATTTGTATCTCACTATTTTCATTTTTGTGCTATTGTAATTGTATTGTGTTATAAGTTTTAAACTCTAATTTCTCCTTTATATTTTTTCATATATGCAAAATATATATTTATATATTTCACATATAAAATGTCAATATATTTTATAATATTCTATATATGTATTATGCCACCTATAAACAAAGATAATTTTTATTTCTAAATATGTATTTTTCCTTTCCTTTTCTATTACACTATGTAGGACTCAGTACAATGATGAACAGGAGTTGTAAGAGGGTATGTCCTAGTTTTGTTCCTTATCATATGGAGAAAGCATCATGTTTTTTACTATTAAGCTTGATGTAAGCTGTTATCAGTTTTATGAATATCTGTCAAATTGTAGGAGTGTTTCTAAATTCTTAATTTGTTGAGAGAATTTTTTGTCAAAAAGTGATGCTGAATTTCTGAAAGGGCTTTGTAAAGTATCTATTGACGTGATGACTTTCATACATCATGGAGCTCATTTCCTACTATTTTACTAAGGATTTTGATTAATGTTCATGAGATATAGTGGTCTGTATTGTTATCTTTTCTTGTAATTATCCAAGGGCCTCTGCTCACCTTATATAAGCTAGATGTTCTTTTTATTTTACTTTCTTCTTTAAACATTTGGAAGAATTCACTACGGAAACTAAGCTTAGAATGTTATTATTGATTCAATCTTTTTAATTTTTTATTGGATATTTTATTTACATTTCAGATGTGATCCCCTTTCCATATCCCCTACCCAAGAACCCCCTATCCCACCCCCTCTCCTGCTTCTTTTTTTTTAATTAGTAACTTTTTTTAAATGTTAATCAAAGGCTCTCTCTCTCATCTCCTAGCTCCTCCTCTTCCTCTCCTTACTCCTCCCACCTTAGCTCCTCCTACATATCACCCTTCCTGTTAAGATAAAACTTTTCTCTCAAAATACAATTAGAGCATAACTATACCAATTTGTATCAGTAAGGTACAAGATAGATCTAATACCCAGTCCAACATTTTATTGACTAACCAGAACCTCTGTCATCTCTCCCAACTAAAAGACTTAGTTCTGAACCTGACTCTTTACTTGACTTTAGAATGAATGTCAGCTGAAAACCATCCTCTCAAGTCTTTTCTCTCAAAGTAAATAGCTGGGATTGGCTATGAGACTATAAGCCTTCAACTCCGTCAGAAATCCAGAATGACTGAATTAACTGAAATTATGGGAAGCACAAAGCATAGCTTCTAAAACTTAGCCAATTTATAGAGACTGCTGAACACTTAGACAGTCCCTATACTACAAAACGTTGGAGCATCTGATCTTCAGCCTTCTGGCCCAGGATCATCTGACAGACCTAGTGATGCAGAATTATTAAGGGCTGATCACTCTGTCTTGGCAGAAATAATAAGTCGACTATTCTGCAAGTGTGTCCTTTTCAGGATAGTAATTTCTCTGTAGATGAAAAGAGGCAATTCTTGCCTAGTGGCTGTCTCACCACAACTGGAGTAACTCCAAAGATGCTCAATTTCTTCTTAGAATCCAAGACAGGAAGCTGTCAGGAGCAGACAGGTCTCTAATCAAAATGAACCTTAATACAGAAATGTTTGTAACGTCAATTCTGTGGACTTCTGACGTTTTGGAAACCAACTATCCATATAAGGGAATCTGGACTGTTGTCTGTTAACTCCTCTCAACTATTTCTAAATAAAATCTAGAAAACACCCTAACAATAAACTCAGAGCCATGAATTTGCTATAGGCCCTTAACTCACAGGCTAACCATCTCAAATTAGTTAAAAAAGTTAAAGAAGGACTGGGTCTAAGTCTTGTATTCCTAAATGTGTTATATAGGCACAATGCCTATGAGAGTAACAATATTAATCTCACTTCTATATCAATAAGAAACTCGTACCAATGAGGGCCTTAAATTTGAAATCAAAGTAAATTTTGTACCATTTAAGAAATTATAACTTCAGCTTAATAACAATTATACAGATTTCTACCAATAGGTTATGGCTATGCAATAAATCCTAGGTATTCCTCCCTGTTCCAACAAAACCACTACTTATCCCTAGAAAGACAGCCCAATATTAACTACCTCAGTTCCCAAGCCCAGGGAATAGGGGCGCCGACTCTTCATTAACTTCTTCAAGCTGATTACAGACGTTGAGATATTAGAAGAGGGTCGGGGGGAAGATGTAAATTGATAAGCCTCTGACGTCTGTGTCTTCACTGCATTCAGCTGAGATTCCAGGACATCAGAGGGTCAAGCAGGTCTGCTCAGTTTGCTTGATGAGTAGATACACCAAGGCTGTGTATTCTGCAATATACAATTCTCAAAACAAATTTAGTATTAAGATAATTTTTGTTTGAATTCTTCTGGTGGCCTGTCTCTATCATATCTAATCCATATAATTCTGGGAGTTTCTATGAGTGTATGCTCCCACCATCCTCCCATTCCCGCCTCCCTGCTCTCAAATTCCCAACACTAGGGAATCCAAACTATTGGGTACCAAGGCCCTCCACTTCCACTAATGCCTGACAAGACCACCCTCAACTACCTATACAGGTGGAGCCATGAGTCCCTCCCTTTGTGTTCTCAGGCTGGAGGTTTTATAATGGCTACTCCAGCTTGTTTCTTAGGACCATTTGCTTGAAAAATTGTTTTCCAGCCTTTTACTCTAAGGTAGTGTCTGTCTTTGTCACTGAGGTGGGTTTCCTGTATGCAGCAAAATGCTGGGTCCTGTTTACGTATCCAGTCCGTTAGCCTATGTCTTTTTATTGGGAAATTGAGTCCATTGATGTTAAGAGATATTAAGGAACAGTGGTTGTTGCTTCCTGTTATTTTTGTTATTAGACATGGAATTTCCTTTGTGTGGCTATCTTCTTTTGGATTTGTTGGAAGAGGATTACTGTCTTGCTCTTTCTAGGGTATAATTTCCCTCCTTGTATTGGAGCTTTCCCGCTAATATCCTTTGTAATGCCAGGTTTGTGGAAAGATATTGTGTAAATTTGATTTTTGTCATGGAATATCTTGGTTTCTCCATCTATGGTAATTGAGAGTTTTGCTGGGTATAGTAGCGTGGGCTGGCATTTGTGTTCTCTTAGGGTCTGCATGACATCTGACCAGGATCTTCTGGTTTTTATAGTCTCTGGTGAGAAGTCTGGTGTAATTCTGATAGGTCTGCCTTTATATGTTACTTGACCTTTTTGCTTTACTGCTTTTAATATTCTTTCTTTGTTTTGTGCATTTGGTGTTTTGATAATTATGTGACAGGAAGAATTTCTTTTCTGGTCTAGTCTATTTGGAGTTCTGTAGGCCTCTTATATGTTTATGGGCTTCTCATTCTTTAGGTTAGGGAAGTTTTCTTCTATAACTTTGTTGAAGATATTTATTGGTCCTTTAAGTTGGGAATCTTCACTCTCATCTATACATATTATCCTTAGGTTTGGTCTTCTCATTGTGTCCTGGATTTCCTGAATGATTTGTGTTAAGAACTTTTTGCATTTTGTGTTTTCTTTGACAGCTGTGTCAATATTTTCTATGGTATCTTCTGCACCTGAGATTCTCTCTTCTATCTCTTGTATTCTGTTGGTGATGCTTGGATCTATGACTCCTGATTTTTTTCCTAGGTTTTCTATCTCCAGGGTAGTCTTCCTTTGTGATTTCTTTATTGTTTCTATTTCCATTTTTATGTCCTAGATGGATTTGTTCAATTCCTTCACCTGTTTGGTTGTGTTCTCATGTAATTCTTTAAGGGATTTTTGTGTTTCCTCTTTAAGGGCTTCTACCTGTGTTCTCCTCAAATTCTTTGAGAGTGTTATTTATGTCCTTCTTAAAGTCCTCTATCCTCATCATTAGAAGTGATTTTAAATCTGAATCTTGCGTTTCTGGTGATATGGGGAATTCAGGACTTTAGTGTGGGAGAACTAGGTTCTAATGATGCCAAGTACCCTGGGTTGCTGATGCTTATGTTCTTGCACTTTTGCCATCTGGATCACCTTAGTGCTACCTGCCCTGTCTCTGACTGGAACCTGTCTTTCCTATTATCTTGGTTGTTTCAGAACTGTGTGGGGTGGGTGTTACTAGTGGGGTTAGAGCTGGGTCCCAAGATCTGCTCAGTGCTCGGGCCCAGACCGGAAGGAACCAGTTCTCCAGGCCAGGCATGAATTCCTGGGTCTTAGTGGGTCTCAGTTACTCCCTGTTTGGGGCAGGTGTTGCTGTCTCCTTATCTAAGATACTGCCTGGGTTAGAGTTCCTGGGAGTCCCGTTTCCTCTGGGTTTTGTGAGATTGGGTGTAGAGCAGCCGCCCAGGATCTGCTCAGTGCTTGGGCCAAGACTGGAAGGACCTATTGATTCAATCTTTATGCTATTTTTATTATCCTTTTATAGTCCAAGGGATCAGTAAAATCATGTCTCATATTGGAAATCTGTGTCTTCTTTGTGTGCCTAACTACGATTTTATTGCTCATACTTGCTTTTTAAAAAGTAACCTTCTGTTTCAATAATTTTGCGCATTATTTTCCTGTTCACAATTTCAGTGATTTTCTGTACTAAGTTTGATGTTTCTTTTTTCTTCTTGATTTAAGCTTAAGTTATTCGTTTTTATCTTGTTTTCTAAGTGGAAGTTCTGATTACTGATTTTAGATTTTCTCTTCTAATATATTCAATATATCCTATAATTTGCCTTTGAAATTCTCTGCATCAGAAAAATTGTGACAATTCAAATTTTCATTTCATTTTTATTTACATGAAAGTATTCTTAAAATTTCTCTTGAGACTTCATTGGCTATGTTATTTAGAAATGTATGCCCTAATCTCTGTTTTGAGATTGTCCAGAATCTTTCCATTTACATATTTCTGGCCTAATTTCACTGTGTACTGAGAACATATTTTGTAGGATTTCTAGTTTTACAAACTGTTAAAAATATGGCCCTTAATATGGACTGTATTGGTGAATGATTCTTATGAGGTTTAGAAGAATATTATTCTTTTCTTGCTACATGAAGTACTCTGTAAATGTCAATGATACCCAGTTGATTGATGGTGCTCTTCAGTTCTACTATACTCTTACTGATTTTTTGCCTGTTTAATCTATCAATTATCAATAGTGGAAGTCTGTAGCTATAATAGTACATTTGTCTGTTGCCCCTTGCAGTAGTTAGTTTTGCCTTATTTATTGTGACACTCTATAAACATATATGCATTTTATAACTTCTTATAGAACTTTAGTATTAGATAGAGCTTCATTATCCCAGATAAATTTCTTTGTTCTAAGATTCTTTTGATCAAGTTTATATATTAATTCCAAGTTTCATTGGTTAGTGTTAGCATGGTATATTTTTCTTTCATCATTTACAATCTTTAAAGTTGGAAAATCTGGTATTACCACTATTAGCAATCTCAATGTGGACTTTTGTATAAAATTTACCTTTGAAACACTTTTTTTTTAGTACAGAATAGAGTTTATTCAGGGCATGAGGAGGGAGTTAAGAGGGTAGTAGAGCAGAGAAAGGCAGAGAGAGAGGGGGAGGGAGGGAGGGAGAGAGAAGAGGAGAGGAGAGGAGAGGAGGAGAGGAGAGGAGAGAAGAGAAGTAGAGGATTAGAGGCAGGCCATGAGCACGTGGAGAGAGGGGGGAAGGGAATGAGGAAGGGGCAAGGAGACAGAGCAGGAACAAGAAGGGAAGAGCAAGAGCTGAAAACACTTTTAAGTGCACAGTTTACTAGTGTTAAATCTATTCATAATATTAAGAACACACCACCACACCATTTACTTTCAAACTCTTTTCATGACTCTGTACCCACCAGACTCACTACCCCTGTCTCTCACAATTTCTGTTAGTCTCCATTTTGTCTGTGGATTTACTGATTATACATGTCTCATAGAGATACAATTATACAATATTGATTCTTTTGTATCTGCCATGTTCATCCATGTTATGGCATATATCAAAACTTAATTAATACAGCTGAAAATGTTCTTCATATATATTTATTATAATGTACCTATCCATTCACATATTGATAAGCAATTGGATTGTTTGATAATTTGGGCTTTTAAGACTAGTGTTGCTAGTGAGTAGCCTTTTCAAGCACATGAGGCCATGTTGATATCCATGGTCCATGCTGCTGCTGAGAACTATGTCTGGTTCTGTGGTCCTACTGCAGCAAGAGTCTCTGTTGATGTCTGTGGCCCAGCTTAACACTGAAATCCATGCAGATACCAGCGGTCTGAACTGCCACTTGAGGCCATTTGATGTCCTTGGCCAATGCTGCCACCAAGGCCTAGGATTGTGTTCATGCCCTATGCTGTGGCAAAGGGCCATGTTGATATCTATAGTATGTACTGCTATCAGAGTGCTGAAGTCCAGGGTTCATAGTGATGCTGGAACCCATGTGGAGGTCCATGATCCACACTCTTGATAACTGTAAAGGGAAAGGAAGATAATTTTGCTGTGGTATTGATGACTACAAACTCACAGTTGAGAAAGAGAGACATAGAGAAGGTCTATATGACAACCCCTCACTGCCCCCAGGAAAATAACAGCCTAGATAGAAAGCCATAGAAGAAAACTCTTAAAAATTGTGATAATGATGCTAAAGTGTAGCTCTCCATAATTGATGGCTTCCTGCAAGAGTGCTGATAGGAGAGGATTCAGTTTGAGGGTACTTGGGGTTCATGATGTGAAATACCCAAATAATCAATAAAAATATTATAAAAAATAGTGTTACTATAAACATTGATGTACAAATATCTTAAGCCTCTGCTTTCAATTCTTCTGAGTATACTTGGTAATGAAAAGTAAAATAATGTAGTAATTCTGTGTTTCAAAACCATAAAATTGTGTTCCACAGTATTTATATTATTTTTAGCCCTACTAGTAATGCACAAAGGTTTCATTTTTTTTCCACATCCTTGCCAATGCTTGTTAGGTCCTGTTGTTTTTCTTTTTCTAGATAAAAATGAAAAGTATAATTTAATGAGGTATTGTTAGTAAGTAGTACAATCTCAGCTACTTCACAAAGTGCTAAATACAAAGTGAAAGAACAACATTCTGCAAGAAAAGCCTAAACAATTCCACTTGTAGTGATCAATCTGAAAAATCATCACGAATGAGGGTGTCAAAATTATAGTCATATAATAGGGTATAATGAGAAAAACAAAATAACTCTGTGATACACTTGCCAGAAGCAATGTTTTGAGTCCAATAATGATGATAAATCAGAAGATTCTGACTCTAAGATATTCTACCTTCAAAGATTGCAGGTCAGGAGATCAACAAACAACTGAAGAACATTGCAGACTAATGGAGTCTAAGGAACATACTACTAAGGGAGTCTAAGCAATCCATGCTTCTAGATGGGATCGTTTTGTTATAAAGGGCATTCTAGACAAGGAGCAAAACTTGGGAAAGAGTCTAAAGGTTGAATGATAGAAAAATGTTACCATTTGCTTTCTAATTATAAATGTTGTGCTGCTGCACAGAAAGTTCTGACTTGTAAAAAACACACACTAAAGTAATTAAGGGGGTGGCACATGTCAGCAATTTGGTTTTGGAGAGTAAAAAAGTTCTTTGTACTAGAATGTGGAACTTTTTCACCGACTTAAAGTCCATTTCCGAAAGTTGTTTGATGATGAATTAATAAGAACAGCAAATAAACAAACAGAAAAGATCAAAATTCTCGGGAAAATGTTTCCTCATGAGCAAACAACAATGAATTATTCCTTAAAAGTATACTTGTAGGCAGACTAGAGTGATGGCTCATTATGTAACAGTACTGGCTGTTCTAGAGGATCCAGGTTCAGTTCCTGGTACCACATGGTAACTAATAATTATAACTCCAGTTCCAGGGAGTCTGGCACTCTCTCTAGCCTTCAGTGGATACTATAGACATGTGGTACATAGACATACATGCAGGCAAAATATACATCATACACACAAGATAAAAATAATCTAACTTTTAAAAATTATACTTCTAAGCATTTTAAATGCTTAGATATAATATACAGTTAAAAATACACTAAAATTGACAGGAATAGCATGCCAAATGACACATATCTATATCTTCATGTACATACTTGTATGTGTTCATAATTCCAGCTGCTCAGGAGGCAACAGGATTATGACTTCATGTTCATCCTAATGGGTGGGTAAAGTAGAGCATATTGGTAGGGAGGAGGGATAACCAACACTAAGAATGTTTTAAAGAGCCACATGGAACTTCACTATTATATAAATTTCCTTAATTGCATACATGTATCTATTTAAATATAAATGTGTGTGTATTCATATACAATGGTTTAATGCTTCTGCAGAAGACTATAATTCTCCCAGGTTGGCATATCTAAAGCTCAGTAACATGCGTGTAATACCACCCTTTGTCTTGTTGGTAAGAGTTGTTCTGGAGACCCCAAAGACAATATAGAATTTTGCTTTTGCTTTTGGTTGCCCACTAGAACTTGACTGTAAGACACTTTGGCTAAAGGCACTATATATATTGATCACAGGCCATGAAAAAATTAAGTTGATCCTGACTAGGAAGCTTCCTTCCTGCTGGCTAGTTTTCATAGTACTAGAAGGTATTCCATAGGATTCTGGGGAAATATTGATCGCCTTACCCTGCTGTGAATGTTGTAAATTACAACAATGACAACTGTGGCAAGATCTAGCCATAGGTTCAATGGTGGCAAGAATGTCATGGTTGTAACCAACCATTTTCTCATTCATTTTAATGCTTGCTCTACAGGAAGAAATGCGTGCCTGGTACTGTGAACATGGATAAAACTCTGTGGTTAGGGAGCTCCCAGGCCCCAGGGGTAAATTTATTACTATTATTCTGCTAAATGAACACAGGATAAATCATTGTTCTAAATTCATATCTCTATGCACATAGATTAACACAGCATTCAGACCTCATCAGAAAAGTTTCTTTGATCAGTGGTTGGTGGTTAACATAGAAATTCACAACCAGTTAAAATGCAGAGAAAAAAAATCCATGGGTTGCTCAGCCATAAAGGAACATCTGTATCTCTCTTTCCCCTCAAATCTCAGGGAGAATCATGGAAAAGGGGTAGAGAGGTCTTAAAAGGCAAAGATCTGGGAAGCCTAGTGTGACACAATGTCCCCTGGCCATGGCAGGACTGCTTCCCCTGTAAAATCACAACAACTGTGTTTGCCTTCATAAAATCAAGCCAGGCAACATTCTAGCACCAGAAGGGGAGGAGCTCACTAATCCATACCCCCTAACTGAAGAGTTATGGACAGTTCCTTATTTCCTGGAGAGGGAAATTCAGTTTTCTCTAAGGGATGAGGCCCCTGGTTGATTGCCCAAATCCTAGTAAATCTCTCCACATTCAGGGCTGTATAAATAGCACAGAGTAGACTCAATGGGTTATTTTAAAAATATATGTCACAAAGTAGGGAGGTAAAGTAGGTGGGGGTGGACCCATGAGGAAAGTTTTTCTTTTAGATAATTAAACAAATGGATATGAAGTAGTATCTTATTGTGATTGTTAATTTTGTTTCTTTGAGTGGTTACTGAAATAGTATCTCTACATGTGTTTTATGGCCATTTGTGTACCTTCTTCAGAGAAATATTTACTGAAGTTCATTTTCAAATTGGATATTACTTTTGTTGAGCTGTAGAATTTCTTTTTATAGTCTGCCTATCAACTCCTATTAGATATATGTTTTGGGAATATTTCTTTCATTTTATTGTTGATATTCTTTCAATAACTTTTAATTTATGATGGGGATGGTTACATACTACTGTAATACCAGTACTGAGAAGGCTGAAGCAAAATAATTGCAAGTTCAGGCCAGCCTGGAATATACAAGAATCTCCAAATAAGGGCTTTAAATTTGAGAAAGTCTTATCTTTTTGTTCTTTTGTTGCTAGGCATTTGGTGTGTCATGTGTAGATCATTGCCAAATCCCATTTCACGAAGAGTTTCTCTTATGTTTTGTATCAGTTTCATGGTTTTAGACTTTGTTAGTTCTCTGATCCATTTGAGTTAAATTTTGTGTTTAGAATCAAATTGGATATGGGTCCTTTTGACTGTGTCTATGTAGTTTTAGCCCCCTTGAATATACACTCAGCTTGCTTATAATTTAAGTGTCTAGTGCACACAGTAGCAGCCAATAAACACTTTTTGAATGGCTTAATAATACATTAGTATAACTAGAAGTGCCTGGTATATAACACACAATAGATAAATACTCTAGCATCCTCTCCAAAGCCCTGTTTTAATTTGCATAACATGATAAAAGCCACATATGAAAAACTCACAGCTAATGCATTCAGTGCTTAAAGACTGAGTTTCATCTTACTCAAAAATTAAATGTTGGTCACATATGCAAGAGTTTATTTCTGGGCTCTTTATTCTATTCCATTGATCTATATGTCTATTGGTATGCTAATAGCAAACTATTTGGAGTACTATAGGTTTGGAGTTTCCAGATCCAAAAGTGTTAGTCTTCCAACCCTTCTTTTTATTTATTTATTTTTTGTCTCAGGAGTGTTTGTATAGTTGGGGTCCCTTAAGATTTCCTGTGAATTATAGAATGGGTTTTCTATTTCTATAAAACAAATAACAAGGCAAAGAGGCATTTTAAACAGGGAATGCATTGAATCTATAAAAAGCTTTGCATATTATTGTCATCTTAATGTTGAGTCTTTTGATCACAAGCTGTCCTTCAATTTATTGATATTCTCTTTCATTTCTTTCAGCAGTGTTTCATAATCTTCAGCATACAAGTTTTTTCTTCCATGGTTATATTTATTCCTTTTGATGCTACTGTAAATAGAACTATTTCTTAATTTCTTTCCTGGGTTGTTTATTACAGTGATTGTTCATTGCTATAAAATACAAATCGTTTCTACATGTTGATTTTCCATTCTGCAGCTTTGCTGAATGTATTTATTAGCATTATCAGTTGTTTCTGAAATTTCTAGTATTTTCTACATATCAGATCGTGTCATCTGTGAGCAGAGATATTTTTATTCCTTCCTTACCATTTGGATGCCTTTTATTCTTATTTCTTGCCAAATGATCTGGCTAGAACGTGCAATATTATGTTAATTAGAAATGGTGAAAACAATCATCATTGTCTTGTTCCTGATTTTTGAAGAAAAATCAGTCTTTCACTTGACTATGATGTTAGCTGTGAGCTTTTCATACATAGCTTTTATCATCTTGAAGAAGGGGAAGTAGAGGTTGATAGAAGAGAGTGATCTTTATTGTACACATCTTATATTCCAGATAAAATTCTATATGTATTAATGCATTTGTAAAGTCACTCAAAAATACTGATTGAGTGCTTGCTAGGTGGTAGGTACTATGATACAATAGAGAAAACATTTTTGACCTTTCAACCTTGGCAACTACAGTCCACTGAGTGAAGCAGACATACATGTATTTGAATTGATGATGATGAAATGATGATGATGATGATAAACAGGGGCTATTTTTCTGATGAATCTCCGGAAAGAAGGGTAAATCAGTAGGGTTCTTTTTTTTCTTATTAGTGTTAGAAAGACTTCTCTGAGAAAGTTTTTTTAAAGTTGAGACTTAAAAGAAGACAAGCAAGATGATCATATTTGAGGGACAAAGATTCCAAACAGAGGAAACAACAACGTTCTCAATGTGAGAAATGACAAGTTTTGTGAGCACAAAGGAGGCCAGCTTGGCTAGAAGGAAGTAAGTGATAAGGGACTGTATGATGTGAGGTGTGAAGATTAAGAATACAAAGGGCATTGAAATAGCATGGTAATGAATTTAGATTTAATTTCCTGGGGGAGGGAAAGTCATCACAGGGCATAAATACAAGAGATCTAAGTTATTATGTACACAAAATGACTGCAGCTGTGGACTAGAGGAGGTAACTAAGATGGTAACTAAGCACTAGGAGTGGGGGTGGGGCTGATAATCAAAATGTTCTGTCATGATGGCAGAGATGTTTTCTAAAGGATCTATGTCTGTCAAAAACTCATCAAAATGTACTGTCAAATCATACCACCAAACATCAAGTGCCACTATTGAATGGATTTGTTTGCTGCACATAAATTGTACTTCAATAAGGTTAACATTTTACTTTCTCATTGTTACACAGGGAGTGGGTGGTAGGGGACAAAAGTAGCAGAGATGTTTATCAGAGAGCTATTATAGTTACTGTAACAATAGTCATTAATATCATATCTACTTGTTACTGGCAACTTTACCGGGTATTGTCTTCATCTTAGAGTTGGAGAAATAAACTCAGATCAGTAAAGTAACTCTTTTAGCATCACCCAACTAGGAAGTGGCAGACGTAGGGCTAGAAAATAGCTCTCTCTCTGTCTCTGTCTCTGTCTCTCTCTCTCTGTCTCTCTCTCTCTCTCTCTGTCTCTGTCTCTCTTTCTCTCTCGCACACATGCACACACACATGTATACACACAATCTTTATATCCCAATTGTCCTCTCAGATCCAAAGAATGAGAGTCCAAAAACTAGATAAGATTACCTTTGACTCAGTAGTATGGACCTGTCTACCCACTCAGTTGATGTATATGCCATATGATCTCACTTTTTGAGTAAAGTATCCTATGTGACTTCTGATCCCAAGCCCTCGCCTATTTTTAAGGATCCCAGACTTCAAGAGGACCAAAGGAGACAGAGAAAAAGAGTTTCTTCCAGATCTCTTCCATGTAACTCAAACAGACTTAATTTCTGTGATTTTTGTGATCTTCTAGGAATGTATGTATTATGGTAAAGAAGCCAGAGAAGGACAAAAAGTTTTAGTTTGCCATAATCTCATCTCTACAGAACCCATGACTTTACTTAACATGACCAAATGTAAAATGCCATGGCCTGTTTTCACCAATAGCTCCTTAAGGGAAGATCTGAAATGTAAGGGTGTGAGTGCTATAACCAAGACTCTTGACTGCCAGTCACAGAAATCGAGCTGAAAGTGGTATAGGACAAGCAAGAAAACACAGGAGTGCAAGTGACAGTTGTACTCATGTCTTTCCCAGTAATGCCAGCAAAGTTATTAGTCTAGTACAATTAACAATAGTCTGGCAAGTGGAATTCCTCATTGATACTTTGAAGAAATTACCTAAAGAGTCTGATTAGTTGGAGCTAGGTCATTTACAAGGCTGTGAAGATGACAGGTGAGATGATTTCCCCATCTGGATCTCATGAACTAAATTAGGAGGAATTATTCCCTAAAGAGATGCTGTGTCAGAAATAAAAAGCATATGACCACTCAGGGCTGAATTCCTCCTTTCTACAGATGTCTTAGATACCTCCTCCTACAAGAAATGATCTCATACTTAGAAATTGGATAAAAACCAAGTAGAGCACCACCCATAGGACACTGAAATAAGGTGAGCAAGTAGCAGAGAAAACAGGATAAACTAAAATGGTAGGCTTAGAAGTTACCTAAAGCATCCCAAGACACCACAGCCAGATGGTGATCACTGCAGACATGAAAACATCAAGGCCAGAGAAATCAAAATATAGGCTGAAAGGAGTTAGAGGATGAAATCTAAACTCAAGGGGATAGAAAAGAGATCAGGAAAGATGAGGTAGAGGCAGGAATGGTGGCTAAACCCTGCAATCACAACACTCAGGATGTTGAGACCAGAGGATGATTGAGAGTTCAAAGTCACCCAAGACTACATGGGTCTTCTCAGTAAGAGACTGAGGCTCAGTGTCATTCTCAAAAATAATAACATAAAGCAATGAGTAACATGACTTAATATCAGATGGATTGGAATCAAAATAGGAGGGTCACAAGTTGTAGGCCAGCCTTGGTTAAAATGATTGTCTTTCCTGCTGCTCACCAGCAGCAACATTGGAAGAACGGGCGGTGCTGGAGAGATGGCCCTGGTGCTGTGGGTGTAGGAGAACTGGCCCGAAGGGTGTGAACTCAGGAGAGCCAGTCCCGTCTCTTGCAGGCTGACACAGGCAGGAGAGCAGGCTGGAGATCTGGCCCTACCTGTCTCCTGGGCAAAGCCAGAGAGCTGGTCCTAGTGCTGCAAGGGCAGGGGAGATGGTAGGCTGACACTGAGCAACAGCACACTATACCAGAGGAGTCCTGGTGAGGATCCTGTCTTGATAGCGTAGCAGAAGTCTGAGGCCTCGAACCAGACCAATACATGTTTACTCGAAATAAACATTTGCAAGTAAAGATGTGTAAACAAAAGAGTATACTTTGTGACACACTGCAGCTTCCACAGGAGATGCTTGTTGTTGATGCTGTTTGGGGATTATTTTGTTTGTGTGTTTTCTTTGGCCGGGGGTGAGGTGGGGGAAGAGTCCAAGGGCAGCGGGCCATGGATTGAGGTATGAGAGATGAATGGGATTGGACTGCATGGTGTGACATTCACAGAGAATCAATAAAAAGGTTTTTAAAATGAGTGTCTTAAACTGGTTCAGAACTAAATATAAGGTCTGTTTTGGTATGGTGCCTACTGTAGGACGTGGAAGCAGATATGACAACTTAAATGTATTGGGAAGTGTGATAAAATATTTTTAAAATCATCTGAATGTCAAAATAGGCAATGGTTCTTCTTATATCAAGACTGGTACATATACCAACTTGTCTTGGAATTACATATTCCATAGGAAATGGAAACTGAGGTCAGGACTAAGCCATTTAAGAGAAATTCCCGGCCAAAGCACAGTATTGAAAGTCTAACATAGAAAGGCACAACCACCAACCATAGTCTCAAGCACTGGTGTTAATGTGAGAAAAATAAACCATGTTAGATAAACTATTAATATTTGTTAATGCAGATTATAGAAGACCTGAGGAACTAAACTGAGGAATGGCCAGACAGTACAAAGATTAGGTCAGCAGAAAGCCTGTATGGTTCCTGACACCAGGAGAACATATGGGAAGAGGTAAGCCAAGGCTAGTTGATGGTATCTGGGATTATGATGATCGTCATTTGAAAACTGAAAGTATGGAAGAAGATGCTGTCACTGCCAGAAATTCTCCTGGAAGGAGAAATGGGGGCAGGGCAGAAATACCTCATTCTGACTTCTTTTCCTACTCCATCTCCAACTAATATTTCCTGGTAGCCAAGCCAGTAATTAAGGGCATGTGAGTCACATAATTTACAGGAAAGAGCATGGAATGAAGCCAGGGCATATTGGCAATGTCTATAGAGCATCCACTCTTTTTAGAATCTTCATGCTCAGTAGTAACTCGGAACTTTTTCTCTATGTTGACCAGGTAAACAGCTACTTCTTCTTCTCCTTCTCCTTCTCCTTCTCCTTCTCTTCTCCTTCCTCTCCTTCTCCTTCTCCTTTCTCCTTCTCCTTCTCCTTCTCTTTCTCCTTCTCTTTCTCCTTCTCCTCCTCCTCTTCCTTCTCCTCCTCCTCTTCCTCCTTTTCCTTCTCCTCTTCCTCCTCTTCTTCCTCTTCATTCCTCCTCCTCCTTTTCTTCTTTTCTTCTCCTCCTCCCTTTCTTCTTCTCTTCTTCTCCTCCTCCTTTTCTTCTTCTCCTCCTTCTTCCCTTCTTTTTCTTCTCCTCCTCCTCTTCCTCCTCCTCTTCCTCCTCCTCTTCCTCCTTCCTCCTCTTGTTCCTCTTCATTCCTCCTCCTTTTCTTCTTCTCCTCCTCCTTCCCTTCTTCTTCTTCTCCTCCTCCTTCTCCTCTTCCTCCCTTCCTCCTCCTCCTCTTCTTCCTCCTCTTTCCTCCTCCTTCTTGTCGTCGTCTTCTTCTTCCTCTTCCTCCTCCTCTTCCTCTTCTTTTTCTTCTTCTTTGGATCTAGACTAACCATCTAGAATCCACACTATGATCAGCAAAATTCCTTCAACTTTTTCTTCCAATCTTCTATCAACCTCTTGCCAAGCTACAGTCCAGGTGGTCCCTTGGCAGCATACCATTACTCTTTCATATCCTATACATTAGTAATGTAAAGCAGGTATCATTTTTTAAACTCTTGCTTATGAGGCTCATATGATCTTGGCTATCAGCCTCCCTACTCTTTCACTGCTACAAACTACCAATACTACAGTCACACTCCCTCACCCCACTCATATTCTCTCCAGTTCCCCTTGATTAAAGACTTGGGAATTTATCTCATGCAATCCTTCCACACATAACAGAAAGCTCCAAATCAACTGAAAACACAAATTAATAAGTTGTATTTTCACCCATAACAAGATCCCTAGAAACAGGAAAGGCAGCCTCCAGATTGCTTAGTTTAGTGGCACTGTAGTTTCATGTAGGGCACAAAATATGGCCACCTGTTTTCTCTGCTATGGTAGCCATGATGGCACTCTCCGCATGTTCTCTTAGGGTGAATTGCTCTTACACTTTTAACAGCCACATATAAAGCATACCTATAAATCCCTTATGCACATGCAAAGTGGAATAGATATCAAATTATGAGAAATTTGCTTATTGGGCATGATAGAAAATGCAAGGATATGGTTACATTATTTATATAAAAGCATCTAGCCAAGAAATTTAGAAAACTCTTCCAAAATATGTGAGTTTTCAGGGATAGGTCCTTAGGCCAGATGACTGTATTATTTGGAAAGTGTCTGGATTGCATTGCTCATATTCACTTTTTATTCTGTGTATCCATGTGCAGTTGACCAGCTTCCTTTCTATTTGATATATTATTTCTTTAGACATACCAATAACTTCCATCAGGTTACAGTCAAGTTTTGCTAGCAAGGGAACCATTTCTGTCTTATTAATGTGTCACTGCATATTTTGGTTAATATTCATCTTACATTAATTCAACAGTTCAGCTCTCAAGGGCAATCTTAGTTTTTTTTTTCCTAAGCTCTAATACATACACTTTGCTTAAGTGGAAGATTGTGGAACATGATTGGATTCTAGAATACCCTTCCACTGCCATGTTCAATTTCTGAGCCACAGTTTTGTCATCTATGATGTGAGGATTAAAAGGGTACTTACTTAGCAAGGTTGTTGTGAGGATGAAAAGGGAAAATAATTTGAAAGCATCTATTAAAGCACTGGTGCACAGAATGCACTCAGTAAATGTTATCTATTATCATTATGATCACAGTAGATTTTCCTCAATTATCATTTGTTATTTTACTATCAGAGAGAAGGCAGAATACAAAAGCCCCAAACACTTAGCAATATGTAAATGATATTTATTATGCTTATTATAAAGATAATTTTGTCCAATTGTCTTTCTTGTTTTAGTATCCTAAAAAGGAAAAGCCCCCACATAAGATAAGGCATACATACTAGAGAAGATACAGGCAATCTAGGACAGTGTAAGAATAGGTGTCTGAATGAGCAAATGTCCAGATATAAAGATTAAGACATGGATGAGAGTTAAGTCATGCTATAGAATGGTTTTGTTTTGTTTTTTGAGACAGGGTCTTACTATGTAGCTCTAGATGCACTGGTACTAGCTCTGTACTCCAGGCCTTCCTTGAACTCCTAGAGACCCACCTGCCTCTTTTTCTAATGCTGGTATTAAAGGCATGAGTCGCTATGCACAACAATGCCTTAGAATTTTGACATTGCCCTATTGTGAAAGCTTGAACATAAAATGTGTCCCACAGGTTCATTATTGAAGGCTTGGTTCATAATTTGTGATCTTTAGGAAGACTGTAGAAACTTTGGCAGTGAGGTCAAATGGAGAAAATGGATCACTATGGGTGTGTTGTACCTATGTCTTGTCTTAGTTTACCACTCTTTTTCTGCTTCCTGTCCACTATCAGGTGAATGGAACCTGCTACACATCCCTATCACCATGTGTTTCTGCTTCACAATAGATCTAGGGAAGGCAAGGAGTGTAAACTAAAAAACTTTGAAACTGTGATTTTAAAAAGTCCATTATCCTTTCATCTGTATGTGTCAGGTATTCAATATAGTAACAGAATGTCTGATGAATACAGTTTACACAATGAGAAGGAAAGACACTGAAAACCAAGAAAGGAGAGCAGTTTAAAAGCAAACCACTCCAGTGGTGATTATAGTATGGTTTACAAGAGCATCTAGAGAAAAGGAAACTTCGAGGGTCTATTCTGATATCACAATTCAAATGAAGAGGCCATGGTTGAAAATAGCAGAAAGGGGGGTATTTCTTGTCCTAGTAAGGGCAACATAGCTTATGTCAACCTAACTGTTCCATAAATAACAATTATAAACCCTAGACAAAATATTTTGGAGTAATATTTGAAATTTTAAAAAGTTATTTGAATGCTTTGAAGACTGAATGAAAACCAAACACTAGAAGAGATTTGATTCCTAAAAGAGGAGAATATCACTGGTTGAAAGCCACAGCAATGTATCATTTTCCCTGTGTCTAGCCATAGTACTTGTGTCACAGAATTACTGCACCTTAATAAGAAATGTACATTATTTTCTTTTGCATTGTCAGAGATAGAGATTGGGCTGGGCAGAGCAGCCAGCAGTTGGGGAGTAAAGTTGAGTAGAAAAGGAACCATGAAGAGCGCTCCTAAAGTCTTCAACCGACACTGAACTTTGTGTGCGTGGAAGAACTCCAAGGACTTGGAAGAAAGCTATAGCTAGAAGGTTGAAAGTCCTACAGAGGGCTTTCGGGCCCTGTCTACTTCAGGGAAGACAGAATTTGAAGTTTGAGTATTGCCAAATAAAAGGGTAAAGATTTCAAGTTTCCCATTGAAACTCAAAAGGCTTTGGGCTGGAACAAAGACTGTTCAAACATAAAAGGACTTTCCCTGAGACTAAAGGCTAGTTACTGAAACAGGCCTACCATTAAAAAGTATAAGACAAGTTTGTAGGGGGATGACTCCATTAGACCTGATGCAATAATGAGGACATGATTTTCGATCCCTGGTACCCATGTAAAAATGTGAGTTTGCATATTTAATCTCAGTGAAGAGAGAATGGTCTCTGGGCCTTGCTAGCTAGCTAATCTAGTTGAACAGGTGAGTTTCAGGTTCAATGACAAACTCAAAATAAGGTGGATAAGATGGAGAAAGACTGAGGAAAACACCCAAGATTGACACCTCTCTCTCTCTCTCTCTCTCTCTCTCTCTCTCTCCCCCCTCTCTCCCCCTCTCTCTCTCTGTCTGTCACACACACACCTACACATATGTGAACTGTAAAACAAATTCCTCTGAATTTTATATTATTAAATAGTGATTTATCTGCCCACAAGAACACGAAATCAATAGTCTGACTGTCCTATATAATCCACAAGGTCAAAGACAAAATAGAAAGTTAGCATACACACACATGTGAAGAAATGAGGATATGTAATTCAGTGTCAAGAGAAACAGAAACTAGTTAAAATCCACTTGTTGGACCTAGAGATGATGGTTTACAGTTCATAAGATAAACTCAGGAAATAACACCTGATTCAATCTAATGAGAACTCTGAAAAGTAGCAAGTTTAAAATGTATTTGTTGGTACTTTAGGGTTGGAAAAAATATTAGAAAGACATTCTTTGGCTTTCAGCCTAGAAGGACACACAGGCCCAGTTTCTACTGATTCCATTCTAGCAACAGAGGACAGCCTTTGTCTTTCCTTTGGGTGGTACAGGAATCCCAGTGGAAATTCTGGAGGAAAGTGTGATGCATCAAAAGGCAAAATCAGTTGAAAGATTTGCAAACAATAAGGGGCCAAGAGAAGTAATGCCCTTCATTCACACTGATGCTCCCATTCCCTGACAGAGAAAGCAACTGGTTTAGTGCTAGAAGCACTAGCAAGTGAGCTCCTACCCAATGTGCTATGGCTCAGGAAGTATGCATCGTTCTCTTTTAATGGCCTGGAGAAACTCCTTGTGCCTACTTAGCATCACCATCAAAACCAGTGGATCTCCTGAAGTACCATATAAATCAATCAGGAAAAACAGCCTTCAGAGGCTCTCAAATTTAATTGTCCCTGGAATCAGAGTCCATAGGCATAGTCCAAGATCTATATGCCATACATAGAGTGAGTATTGCCAAAATAAAAGCTTTAAATAGGATCAAGACCTACTGAAATAATAGATGACATGTCTAGGATACAATAAAATGATTTTTGTAAATAAGCTTTTAAATACTAATTTTTGCACTTGGGTGTACACACACTCTTGTATCATGTTGCACATATAGAGGTTGAAGGACAACTTGCAGGAGTGGGTTCTCTTCTTTCATATTGTAGGTCCTGGAGATTATGAACTCATGTAATTGGGCTTAGCAACAAGTACCTGTAGCTCAGTGGTTCTCAATCTATGGTTGTGACTCCTTTGGCAAACCTATATCTATGAAAATATTGATTTACAATTCATAACAGTAGCAAAATCACAGTTATGAAATAGCAGCAAAAATAATGTTGTGGTTGGGGTCACCACAACATGAGGAACTGTATTAAAGGGTCACAGCTTTAGCTGCTGAGCCATCTCACTGTTTTTTTTTTTTTTCCCCTTTCAGCTTTTAATATTCTTTCTTTGTTCTGTGCATTTGGTGTTGTGGTTGTTATGTGGCAGGGGTTTTCTTTTCTGGTCCAGTCTATTTGTTGTTCTGTACACTTCTATATGTCTACAGGCATCTCTTTAGGTTAGGGAAATTTTCTTTCTATGATTTTATTGAAAAAGTTTTCTGGGCTTTTGACCTGGGAGTCTTTTCCTTCTTCTATTCCTATTATTCTTATGTTTTGTCTTTTCATAGTATCCCATTCAGGAATTCCTAAATTCTTAAATGTTTGTGTTGTGAGCTTTTTAGATTTGCATTCTCTTTGACTGATGTATCATTTTCTTCCATTGTATCTTCTATGCCTGAGATTCTCTCTTCATGTCTGTTGGTGATTCTTGTGCCTGTAGTTCCTATTCTTTTTCCTAGGTTTTCCATGTCCAGGGTTACCTTGGTTTGTGTTTCCTTTATTGCTTCTATTTCCATTTCCAGTTCTTGAACAGTTTTATCCATACCCTTCACCTGTTTGTATTTTCCTGTATTTATATTTAGTCATTTCCTCTTTAAAAGCCTCTACCTGTTTAATGTGTTTTCCTGTATTTTAAGGAATTTATTCATTTCATCTTTAAAAGCCTCTATCATCTTAAAACCCCTAACCCAAAACATCCAGGAAATCCAGGATGCAATGGTCCTTTCATAACAAGAATGAGAAAAATCAAAATTTGCATGGGAAAAAGTGATGCATAGATGAATAGATTCTAAGATGAATCAGATGTTGAAATTATCTTGACATGGATTTCAAAACAATCATCATAAATGTTTCAACAAATAACTAAAACTTATCTTGAAACAAATGAAAAACTAGAAATTCCCAGCAACAGAATTGAAGCTACATAAAATAGTCAACTACAACACTACAAAACCAAACGTGCAATAATAAAATTTAAATGCCTATTATATAGGCCCAATAATTTAGTGAATTAGTGCATTTGAGGATAGGTCAATGGAATTGACACAATTTGGACAACAAAGACAATAGAGACTGAGAAAAAAACAGAGTCTCAGTGCCTATGGGATAATAACAGAAATAAAGTACTGATGCCATTGGAGTCCTAGAACTAAAAGAAAATAGACTCAGTGGATGAACACTTGACTAACATGTGCAAAGTCCCTGGGTTTGATCTTAACAAAGTGGATATGGTAATTAAGCACTAAAAGAAACAATGGTGAGGAGATAGAGACATGCCTAAGTAGTTAAGCATGGGTACTACTCTTGTAAAGGACTTGAGTTTACCAGCACTTATGGTTATGAGGCTTATAACCGCCTGTAAGTTCAGCTCCGTTGTATCTGGTGCTGTCTTCTGGACTTTATAGGCACCTGCATGCACGTGGTACACATACCAAGAGAGGATAAAAGCTGTCAAGAAGCTGAAAAAGCCTTAAAAGGATTACCCTTCAGAAGGCAAAAATACACACTGAGATATATCATAATGGAATTTTCGAGAAGCAATGACAAAAGAAGAGGTTGAGACAGAGAAATGACAGATTACCAATATGAAAATTCTCAATTCTACTTTCAGAAGATTTTTCTATCTGAAACTATGAATACCAGAAGGAAGGGGTACAGTTTTCAAGAACTTAAAAAATATCCTCTCAAGTATAAATTCTGTGTCTAGTCAAAGTATCCTTCGGGTGTAAATGACAAGTTACATTCTTACATAAAAGATGCTCAAAAAATTGGTCAGCAGTAGCATTTCCATTAAAATGTTTCCGAGAAGTATTTCAAATATAAAATAGTAAAAAGAGGTCTAGTAATGCAGCAGAAAGAACAGAAATATGAGCATATAAAATAGAGTATCTTCATAGGTTTTCTAAATGGTATTTGGTGAATGAACCATGTCTGATACCCAAGACAACAATATTACGTGTGCAGAAGGAAAAGAATGTAAATGGAAGTAATGTTTATCTTTATATTAACTATATTTTCTTATATTCTGTATTATTGGCACTCTGCCATCTGGATCTTGTTGACTGGGGAGAAACTTTCTATCCCAGGATTAGTCAGCATTTAGAGATAAACTCACCACAGAGCATAAGTTTCATATACAAACTAACCAATCTCAAGACCATACTCTAACCCAGCTTTGAAAACTGAGATCAAGTAACTAAATGTGAAGATTTTGAAATTTCTGACGAAAAATTCAGTATCATGCACGTTAACAAATCAATCTCAATTTTTAAGATTTAATTTTGGTTTTTAAAATTATATGTATGTGGGAGCTGGAGAGATGACACTTGTTGCTCTTAAAGAAAACCTAGCAGCCACAGGGGAGCTCACAACCATCTGTAACTCCAGTACCAGGAGATCTGATAGACCTTTGCAAATTCTATGGGCTCTAGCATACATGTGGTATAAATGCATACAATCAAGTACACACAGACACTCTTACACACACAGCACGCATGTGTGGGTGACTGGAGAAGAGCATCAGAACCCTTGGAACTAGGAGTGTGAGCTACCTAATGTGAATGCTAGGAATCAACCTCAGGTCCTCTGCACAAAGAGCAAAAACTCTTAATCACTGAGCCATCTCGTCAGCCCTGGAAAAATCTCAAATATTTTAAAGAATTGGATCATGTGTAATTCTGACAGAAATCAGAAACGGCAACATAATCCAGCTATAGTGGCACATGCCTTTAATCTGAGAGACAGGAGGATGGCCAGACTGGTCTACACAATGAGTTCTAGGACAGCCAGGGCTATATAGAGAAACCTTGTCTCAGAAAACAAACAAAAACAAAAAGAAAAGAAAAAGCATGACAATCTCTGCATATCCTCTGCATATGTTATGACGATGTTAGTTTCGTGTTCTTGTGGGACTCCTAACAGTAAAAGCAGGTGTGTCTCTGACTGTTTTGTCTGCTTCTTTCCTCCTATTGGGCTACCATGTCTAGCCTCAGTGTGAGGGCTTTTACCTTGTCTCATTGTATCTTATTTTGTTCTGTCTGGCTGTGTCTCTTAGAGGCCTTTTTTCTGAAGAGGAAATGGAGATAAGAGTGGGTCTAATGGATGGGACGTGGGGAGCTGGGAGGAGTGGAAGAAGGGGAAACTATGGTGGGGTTGTGGGGTTGTATTGTATGAGAGAAGGGTCTCTTTTCAATAGAGAAGTCATAAGGAAAATTTAAGATATGTACCACCTTTATTTGTGGAGGGCTTACCATTTGGCATTAGAATCTAGTGACTAGACAATCACTAAGATGTGTCTACATTGGGAAGGATCACCTCTTCCACTCCCAACTTTATTCAGTTACCTGTAGTTATTCGTATAAGATTGAAGCCTTGTGGACTTTCTTTCTGCCCACTTTGGCATGTTCATTGCTGTCTTCCTAGTTACATATAAGTAATATTATATGAACTCAGCAAGTTAAATTTAGGAGTACATATAACAAAGACATACATATATATACATATATATACATACATTTGTACATTATATGTGTGTGTGTGTGTATGTGTGTGTATGTGTGTGTGTATATATATATGTGTGTGTGTGTGTGTGTGTGTATGTGTGTGTGTGTATATATATATAATATATATATATATATTTTATATATATATATATAATTGATGAAAAAGAGGCCATGAATTTAAAGGAGAGTGGCGAGAAGTATCTGAGAGGGTTAGGAGGAAGGAAAGGTATGAATAAAACAATAGAAATAATCATTGAAATGAGCATGGTTCTTTGAGTAGATAAACAACTTGAACATACTAACCAAAAGAAAGAGAAAACTCAAATTAGTAAAATTAGAGGTAAAAAGCTTGCTACTCCCTTTGGAGATGGAGAGATGCCTTCCCCACCCCTACTTGCCCCTTGCTACCTATGGCAGTTGGGAAAACTGGCACCCAGGAGAGCAGCTGGGCAGCACAGGAGAGCTGGCTCTGGTTGTTGGGGAGGGGATCTGCATGGAGGTTTGTAAGTGAACAAGGCATGACAGTGTGAAAGCTGGCCCAGTCCCTCACCTGCTGCAGCACTCAGGACAGCAAGGCAAGAGTGTCAACTTGCTATACTCTTTTTCAATATTCAGCTTGAAGTACTAAATACTGTGATAACTTAAGGAAATAAAAGGGCTTAATGTAGATAAGGAAGAAGTCAAAGTAGCCTTATTTGCAGATGATATGACTGTATACATAAGAGACATGGAAGAATTCATCAGAAATCTCAAAGAGGTAATAACTACTTTCAGCAAAATGGCAATATGTAAAATTAACATACAAAATCAGTAGCCTTAATATGTATGAATGGTAAACATACTGAGAAATAAATCAGGGAAATAATCTGTTTATAAACATACCCTTGAATTATGTCTAATCATGGAAGTAAAAAATCTTTACAATGAAAACTTTAAAACTCTGAATAATGAAATTGCAGAAGTCACTAGAAATTGCAAAACTTCCCATTCTCGGGGATTGAAAATAATTGATATTGTTAAATGACTACTCTAACCAAATATGACCTACAGATTCAACCCAATCTCCAACAAAATTCCAATATAATTATTTACAGAAGTAAGAAAACAGCCGGGCGGTGGTGGCGCACGCCTTTAATCCCAGCACTTGGGAGGCAGAGGCAGGAGGATTTCTGAGTTCGAGGCCAGCCTGGTCTACAGAGTGAGTTCCAGGACAGCCAGAGCTACACAGAGAAACCTTGTCTCGAAAAACCAAAAAAAAAAAAAAAAAAAAAAAAAAGTTTAAAAAAAAAAAGTAAGAAAACATGTCTTAAAATCTAAAAATTCATATAAGCATAGAGAAGAACCTGGATGGGTAAAGCAATTCTGAGTGACATTAATACTGCTGAAAGTATGTCCATATCTGTTTTCAAATAAGTTATTTTTAAGAATATAACTGTATAATGTACAAGTGGTCCTTGGCATTTACTCCAGAGAACAGAAAACTTAGACTCAAAACAAAAATTTGCATGTGAATGTTTATAGCAGCTTTATTGAAAATGGCCCAAAACCTGGAAAAGACTCATATTTTTAATAGGAAAATGCATAAACAAACTGTTGTATATTCAGGCCTTGGAATACTAATCATCAAAAGAGGGATAAACCATGCTATACACAACCATGTAGATGATTCTCAAAGTGATCTTCAGTGAAAAACAAGCTAACCTTGCAATTTTATATACAGCATGATTCAACCCGTGTATTTTTGAAATGACAAAATTATAGAGATATAAAACAAATTAGTGGTTGCTTATGATTGAGTATGGAAGAAAGGCAGGAATGAGGCAGAGTATAACAACATAAATGCCTACACAAGTGCTTGGTATATGTAAAACTGGGGAAATTCAAATAAAATTAGTCTATTGTTCTAGTGTCAAAATTCTGATTATGATATTGTACTTAATAATGCATGGTGTTCTCAGTCGGGAAAACAAGGTGAAAATTAGATAAGATCTTATATTATTTTGGAAAATGCATGAGTCTACAATTCTTTTAATTAAAAATATGAAAATATTGATTGTCATATTCTAATGTGGATAGAAAAGAAAAACTAGTCTTTTTAAAGAATTGTTAATTATTACTATTACTACTATTTTTGCCCTATTCATTTTAAATTCTTTTTAAAGGTTTATTTTTTATTCATGTATGTGTATCTGTGTGTGTCTGTGTGAGTGTTTTGCAACACAAGTAGGAACAAATCCGTGGACACCAAAAGAGGACATTTGACCTCCTAGAGCCGGAGTTAGAGGAAGTTGTGATCCACCCAACACAGGTACTGGGAAACAATCTCAAGTCCTCTGTAAGAATAAATATGTTTTCTTGACTACTAAGCTATATCTCCAGCCCCTCATTTTATTTCTTTAATTATAATAGTTGTATATTCTGTGTTTTATTTCAGGGGTTTCACACAGGTATAACCCTACTGCCTATTCTTCTGCCAATCTGTATTAATATCATCATTTTTTCAGGTGTTTTAATTAAGTTTTGTGAGATTTTGGTTAGTGAACTGTCTGGCCTGGCTTGATATTCTATGCCATGGAGTTGGTTTTACTTTTGCTTCTTGGGAACCTAGCAACCTAGGATATTTTGTTAATTTTAGATTCAGTTTCCTAGATATCCAGGTCATGTTAATTTTATCCATAACTCTTTGTGGTTATGAATTTTCCAGAGACATTATTCACTAATACATACATAAAAAATGCTGAAGCCAAAACAGTTACATTTACTTGTTCTCTTTACATTATTATCAAGTGGAATTTTTTAGTGTAACTATCAAGATTATGGTTCCTTCAGCATCGTCATATATGTGTGGATGATTAGAACATAACTGTGATAATCATACAGGAAAAAACTGTTATGTTGGGTTGTACTAAGATTTTGTTTATCAAGAACCATACTTAACAAGTGAGGAGACATGCTATAAGTGGCTAAGATTTTTTGTTTTATTTGTAATACTAAGAATCCAAACCAGGACCATCACATGATAAGCAAGTGCTTTACCACTGAACTATGCTCTTATCTCCTTGCCGTGGTTCTAAAGCACTCAACCACTGAGAAACATTTCTAGCCCAATTATAGGTCATGAATACTGTTTGTGTGAGAATAGATTTGTACAACCACTTTGGAAAGTGCTGTCAGTATCTACAGAAATTCAATGCATACATCATATCACTCATAAAGCAGTACTTCTAGCATATACAGATGTATGTTAATCAAAAGACATGTATGAGGTGGTGTTTTAGCAGGATTATTTATAATAATAACAACTGAAAACAACCTCAACAGCCAGCACCAGTAGAATGTATAAATAAATTCTGGTGTATTTATACAGTGAAATATTATATAGAAATGAAAATGAACAAATTACACTGATATCCAATATCATGGATGAAAGAGGCCAGACACACACCAATCTATACTATTATGTTCCATGCTAAAAACTCGCAAACCACATAGAATTGATCTACTATGCTAGAAGTTAAAATATATGACCTTTGGAAGATAGTGACAGAACAGGCTAGAAGGAGATGGAGCTTCTGGGACAATATTATGTTTCCTGATTAAAGTGCTGGTTACACAAGGTGTGTCCATTTGGACAATTCCTTAAATAAGAGGTTTAAGGCATACATAAGATTTTTTGTTTGCACATTATATTTTAATTAAAGTCTAATTTTAAATGGAGTATAAACTAGAAAAAGATAGATGTTTTGCATATGGTAAAAACAAATCCTAAGGGAGTAATGATATTTAACATTAAATCATTTTAAAAAAATTTTGTTGATGTTCTACTTAAAATATGATCAATTGTGATAGATGTCAAAGTATTTCTTTATCTCATGTTTTCTTTGGAACTCAAAGTTTTCTGTTCAAGTTTAACTGATTTTCAGTTTATATGGTGTAGAGTAGAGACAAGGGTCCAATTCCACTCTTCTGCATGTGTGGTTTTCCAGTTTTCTCATACTATTTGTTGTAAAAGTTCAGTAGTACATGAACACAAACATCTAATCTGAGGTCTTCATTATATTTTATTGCTCTGTGTGTCCATATGAACAGTTAATATCTCCAATATATAACTACTAAGACTTACTACAACTCAGCAGGAAAAAAATCCCAATTAACAATGGGCAAAAGGAGGTAGAGAGACGCCTCAGCTGTTAAGAATTCTTGCTGCTCTTGCAAAGGACATGAGTTCAGTTTCCACCAAGCATGTGGGTTGGTGTACAGCCACTATAACTCAAGCCACCGGGATCAGAGGCCCAATTCTAGCCTCCAAGACACCTGTACTTACACACACACCACACACACACACACACACACACACGCAGTTTAAAATAAGTTAAATCTCGTTTTAATGAACAGAGGACTTGAGTAAACATTTCTTTCAAGAAAACATATAAAGGATCACCAGAAAGATACAAAGATGCTCCCTCAAAATGCCAGTTAGTATGTGCATTATAAAAGGATATCTGAAGGTAGGAGTTACGATGTAGCTCAGCGGTAGAGCAGTTAGCTTCTTCTTTCAGTTCAATTCTTTCTGTTTGGCTCTTGAATCTCAATTATTTCCTTTTGAGCTCAATAACATGTTTAAAAAGATATGTGTTATTTTTTTGTCCAGAATTTATAGGTGTTTTGTTAGCAATAAGATATTGCCTGAGCTTCTAATATACCATATTGCCAGAAATATATATTCTAACTCCATTGCTATAGTCTGATCATTTTCACATCCCATCTCTTCAAGCCACCCACATCCTCACTTGAGTTTCCTGACTCGACAGCATCTATAAGACACCTTATCTATCCTGTTTCACATCTCCACTAGAATGTCTAGTAAACACCTCAAATATGTTCAAAGTAAGCATGCTCTCTTCCCACCCAACTGTTACTGCTCTAGCCTTTCCCATTTCAATCCATTAGTGGACGAATTCCATAACTTCTAGAAGAAGAAATTTACCTGCCCTGCTAAAATGCTTCATTGTCCATCACTCTTACACCCTGTCCTACCCATTGAAAACTACATATTGAATTCTTTCTCTGCCTTTCATCCCCACCAAGGGCCCCTACAAGTTCGTAACCAGGTCACTGCCATAACCTTCGTATGGCTACCTACTTCCATTCTTAACCTCACTCTGTACAGAGACTGAACAGATTTGTTGTTTAGGATGGATGCAGAAGAAGCCAAGAAAGCATTTGATGAGCTACAATAATTTGTTTCTTACTTGTTTATCTAGTTGGAGCAGCACTAGTTATATAATAAGTATTTTGGCTGTTTCTGACTGATTTCTGATTTTCTTTAATATAGTCATTTACAAGGCAGGTTAGGCTTTTGCTTCTGTTTGCTAGGTCCAACATCCTGGTAGGCAGGCTCTGTCTGCTTGGGCATGCTCCAGGCCTGTTCTCCACCTTCACTCACTTTAGAATCCTTCAGCACCTCCTACAGTCTCAATGAAGACCCCTTCACTGGAAAGCATAGGACTTTCTCAAATGAGGCATCTAGTCCATTGTCATCTTACCCAAGGAGAATTCAGTACTATTGGAGCTGAGGGTTCTTTTTCTAAAAGAACTAGAAATTTAGGACAATATATGAACTTCTCTGATTTTCTCTTTGACCTTTAAAAACAAACATGAAATAGAACAAACAAACACAAAGGTAAATGTTGTGCAGGCTGACTCAAACTCCTCTGCTTGCAGCTGATCTCGGCTGGTGGTGATCTTAATCCTGTCCTGCTTGACCCTCAAGACTGTCCCTTTTCTGACTCTGCTCCAGGCTTCCTTGTGACAACAGCAGACATTGTCAGCACTTCCCAGATCCCTTCCATTTGGTACTTCAGAGCACTCTTGCTGATTTGTATTGGCTTTATCTGGAAACATGGAAGATACTATTCATGGAGAATGTGTGCCTTGGAAAGATATACTTGCTCTTTTTCCCAGCGATTTCCCCAATTCATGGATGCCTTCTTAACATACATGCTCCTAGCCACCTTTTCTTTTTTCTTTTAAAAAATTGTATTTATTTTATTTATTTACATTCCAAATGTTGTACTCCCTCCCAATCTCCCCTCCCAGAGTTATTAACCGAATACCCCATCCCCTTTGACTCTGAGAGGCTGTTTCCCCATCTACCTCACCTCTCCCCCCACAGCATCCCCCCTCCTGGTGCTTCAAGTCTCTACAGGATTAGGTGCATCCTGTCTCACTGAAGGCAGACAAGGAAGTCCTCTGCAACATATGTGCCAGGGGCCTTGGACCAGCCCATGTATGCCTTTTGGGTGGTGGCTTAGTTTCTGGGAGCTCCCAGGGGTTCAGGTTACTTAACACTGTTAGTCATCCTATGGGGTTGCCATCCCCTTCAGTTCCTTCAATCCTTCCCCTAACTCTTCCACAGGGGTCCCCGACTTTAGTCCAATGGTTGGCTGTGAGTTTCTGCATCTGTCTCAGTCTCAGGCTGGTAGAGCCTCTCAGAAGACAGCCATGCTAGGCTCCTGTCTGCAGGTACAACATAGCATCAGTAATAGCATCAGGGTTTGGTGCCTGCACATGGGTTGGATCTCAAGTTAGGCCATTGTTACTGTAAAATGGTCACTGGACAACTTTTCCTTCAGTCTCTGCTACATTTTTGTCTCTATATTTCTTTTAGAGAGGAAAAATTCTGGGTCAAAAACTTTGAAGATGGGCTGGTGACCCCATTCCCTCCACTGGGGGCCCTGTCTATCTACTTGAGGTGGTCTCTTCAGGTTCTATCTCCCCACTATTGGGCATCTCAGCTAAGGTCATCCCCATTGAGTCCTGGGAACCTTTCATATCCTAGGTCTCTGGGACTTTCTAGAGTTCCCACCGCCCCCTACCTCACCCCCAGCAGTTCCATATTTCTATTCATTCTCCTGGCCCTCAGGGCTTCTCTCCTGTCTCCCCCATACCTGATTTTGCCCCCTTTTCCCCTCCTCTTCCCCTAACCTTCCCAGATCCCTCCCTCCCTATGCCTCCTGTGATTATTTTGTTCCCTTCTAAGTGGGATTGAAGCATCCTCACTTGGACTTTCCTTCTTGCCTTGTGTTACTGCCTTCCCATAATTCCCACCTCCCCCAATAAGCTACCTAAACTCCTGCCATTCTGGCAGGAGCAAGCTGAGCCAATTGCCTGGATAGCCCTCAGGTCCTTGGCTGTTTCCTGTCTCCTAGCACTTCTCTCTGTTCCCATGGTTTACTCCCACACTTTGTTCTCCCTGTTGTCAACAGTCACCCTTGCAGGTAGGTGACCTCAGTGCACCCAAGCTTCCCAGTCCTCCCTCCTCTTCTTTGCAATCACTTGTACTTTCCCTGCAGATCCTTTAGTGATCTGGAGGTATTTTGTTCCTTTTTAGTGCCTGCATTTATCTATCTGCTCTCAGTAGGAGCTCTGTGAGAGCAGAAGCCCTGTCTGACTTCTTTGCTCATCTGTCCACAATGTGAGGCACCAAGGGCATCACCAAGGGAAGACTTTCCACAATTATTGGACTTCATGTTCATTTCCTCAGTACTTCTCTCTCAGATTCTGTGTTCCCAATCTTACCCTCTGGATGCCATAAAGTTGGTACAAATGAGCACCGAAGATTCTGTCCTCTGGGTGGGGAACTCAAGTCACTCTATCAGATGGTGAGTGTGTTTCCATTGTGGACTTTTTACTCCTGAGTCTTGATGATAGCTTCGATTTTTCTTTACTTTTTTTTGTGTTTGAAAACAATCTCAATTTGCTTTGTTTTCTGCTCTCACTCTTCACACTGGCATATTGACAGTCTAAGCTGGAAGCACCATACCCAATTTCCTTCTCAGACATTTTCTCCTGAAAATCACTGGGTGTCTTTCTGTTAGTCTTCTGTCCCTGACATGCCTGCTGCTGTCTATAGTATCCGGCCTTACAGTGTGATCTGGGCATGTCCCCCCTCCCCCTAGTTAAAGTCATCTTGATCAGATCGGCAAGTCTCCAAGCAACCACATTCTTCCCTAGTGAGATGCACTCGATCCTAGCCAAAAGCCTATCATTTCAGTATCTTAAGCCATCGTCCAAAAAACAAATCTGCACAGTTTCAACCCTTCTTTGCATCTCCAGCTGTGCTGGCTGCAGCTACCCCCACACCTAGCCTCAAGGGACCCCTGACCTCTAAGCTAGCCCTACATCGACCAACTTGTAGACAAATCATATTCCTCCTTTGTTCAGATGAGACAATATTGGAATTTCTCAAAAGGAAATTTGCTAAGAAACCAAGTGAAAAACAAAACTAGAGAGGGAGGGAGAGAGCGAGAGAGATACAAAAGCTTAAAGAATGATGCTTTATAGAGTCCAGTTCCTTATCCTGAGATAACTACACTCTGGCTGCAGACTAGCTTGGCTGGCACAATTCACAAGGCACACAGGATATGAGAATATAATCCTTCAACCTTTGCACAAAGGGAGATGAGGCTGGAGCTGGAGCATTGCTTACAGAAAGACAGAATGAGTCTTTGTGTGCCTGGACTATTTCATTCCACAGAGATGGTAGCCTAGAGCACGGAAAAGCTGCTCCAGCAACTCTGGACAGTCAGGAAGTCCTGTCTTCTAGCCCCGATGTCCTGCAAGCTTCTTGCAACATTGCTGACCTCCCACTTTGATTTTAATGGTGTTTATTTTAGTGGATTTTTTTTTTAAGATTTTGAGATACAAGATCATGTTGCCTGCAAAAAGAGGTGGTTTTTTCAACTTTCATTCCAATTTGGAGGCCTTTTCTTCTACTTTCTTTCCTAACTACCCTGGGTAGAATGTCCATTTCAGTGTTGTATAGAATTAGCCTGAGTGGTGTCTGCAACATGTTCCTAGTGGGACGTACTCAGTCTCTCCAATGAGTGTGAGGTTAGCTGTGGTTTTTTGTGGATAGAGGCTCAATTCAGCTTTCAGTGACTGATGCTTTATTGGAAAGTTTAGCCATACATTTTGCATTTTCTTCCTTTGTTGTACTTTCAGCTTCCTTTCCTTTTTGCACAGTTTCTTTCAAAAGGTCTAGCCTGTCCTTCTGTGGCTAGAAAACTCAAGAGCAATGGCTTGACTTTCGTGGTTTTTTCCACTCAATAGACATTGAGGAGATGCCTATAGTGAGCCAATACTTTGCCAAGTTCCTGGGAATACAATACTGGATAAAATAAAAAGCCTGTCTTCTGGAGTTCACATTCGAGGGTGACTTGAAAAATATGCAAATAGTCAAGATAATCACAAAGAGAAGTGTAAGACAGAGCACTATGGGTGGGTGTGGTGAGAGGAGCTCTGGAGCTGCTCTGTGGCAAAGGGTCAGGGAAGTCCTTTCCTATGTAGGTGATATTCAGCCAGGCTCTGGGTGATGATAAGACTTTGGAGAAAATCATTGCAGGAGAAAAATGCAAAGGACTTGAATCAAAAATAAGCCTGGTGAGTGTGGACAGCAGGGCCACTGGGAAAGAAGCTCAGTGAGGCCGGCATAGCTGGAGGAAGAGGGGGAGTGGGAAGTGCTGAGAACAAAAGCAGGCGCTGATCTTACAGGCAAGGGCACCAGCATGGACCAGATGTGCTGGGCAGCCACTGGAGGGTGTTAAGCAGGGGGTATTGTGATCTAAGGAAACGAATCCCTCAGACTGATGTATCTTTTTCTTCTGTGGGGGTGGAGATTGAAGCCAGTAGTCTCATGTACCATCAGCAAATGCTTTGCCACTGGGCTACAGCCTCAACCGTTTCTAAAATCCTCTACATAATGCTCCATTTATCGGTAAAGTATATACTTGCTTAACGGCTATCAAGACCATTTTGTCAATTGATTCTTGCTGCTGGAACAAAATACCACACACTGGGTAATTTATAAACAATAGATGTTTATTTGGTTGACAGTTCTGAAGGCTGGGAAGTCTGATCTTGCAGGATTTCTTATTACATCATAATGTGGCAGAAAGCATCACAGAAGGAACAAGTATACAGTGACTGAATGTGACAGAAAGACAAAGAAATGGAAAGAAAGAAAGGGGCCAGACCTATCTTTTTGTCAGGAGCCCATTCCTGTGATAAGCTAACATTTCCCATGATTACAGCATTAATCTATACAAGAAGGTGACAGTCTCGTGACCTACTTACCTCTAAATCACTTCTCAGCACTGTTGTATGAGGGTTACATCTTCAGTACATGACTTGGACAGGATATATTTAAACCATACCCAAGGTGCTATAGCCTCTCCCCTCCCTGTGTATCTCCTTCACTGCCTTTACTCTATCACTCCCACTCTTGTTTACTCTCTTCTAGCCACACTAGTGCCCTTGGCTAGTCCTCCGAAAAGCCAAGCATGCTGCCACCACAGGGCCTTTGCCCTGACTGTTCCCTTTATCTGCAATGCTTTTATCTAGCTATCTGCTCAAACACTGGCTCATCAGAGAAACTCCTGGCCAAAGCCATTTCCTGTCTGACCTTGTCCACCACTCTCTTGCTCTTTCACTTACTCTACGTCAGATATACTGGCTTACATACTGTTATTTCTGAAGCCTGGCAAGAATGTTCTATACTGTGAGCCTTTACTACCACCTTCTGTCCTCCAAACATGATGGCCTCCATTTAGATACAGCACCACTGGGACAGACACTAAGGGAGCAGACAAAAGGAAATGGACAAAGTAAAGGTGGTCAGGTTGGACCTGGAGTTATTCTCTGAGTCCAATAGTACATGGTGGGCTATAGAAGGTTTCTGTGACTTCTGTTGTTTGTTATGAACAACAATACAAAGCAATAGATAGTCATAAGAGCAAGTTAGAGAAAGTCTTGGGATTTTTTGCAAAATGAGAGATGTGATACAGTCCAACAATTCTACTCTTCATTTTTTACTCAAGAGAAATAAAAACTTGTCCACACAAAGATTTATGCACTAATATGTATAACATCATTATATACTGCATGTAAAAAAGTGGTAAAAACCTAAATTTCCATTAACAGATGAATAGATAAAATTTGGTTTGTCCATTCAATGGAATATTATTCACTTATGAAATATTATTCATCTATCAAAATAATGAAGTATTGGTAATAGTTACAACCTGGATGAACGTTCAAAACATGTTAAATAAAAGAATCCAAATATAAAAGCACATGCCGTGCTTCCATTTATGCATATGCAAATCCACAGAAGATGAGACAGAAAGTTGATTAGTGGTTCATAGGGCTAAGGGAAGACTAGAGTGAAGAGTGACCACTGTATGACATTTCTTCCTGAAGTGATGCTGATGTTCTAAAATTAATGCTGATGATGGCTGCACAACTTTGTGACTGTTCCCAAAGCACTGACTTGTGCACAAAGTGATGCTCTTTCCAGCCCACATACTCATTCTTCCTACTGTCGCTGTGGCTTCACACTGTCAGCACTTGAGTCCTGAAATAAACATGCTACCACTTGCTGCTACCTCTGCACACAGGCCTCAGTGGGCCAGAGACAGGACAACAGTATAGTTTGCCTTTGAAGTGTTGTTCCATTATGCACTTTACAATTGACCACAGAAGACTGGATAGATATCAAATTCAGGATGATGAATAAAAATTATAGTTTTTCCCAAGAGCCAACTAGCAGAGGCTGAGCTTGACCTTATGTTCACAGCCCCAATGACTCCCATGAAAAAAAGAATATATAGGCTAAGGCTAATAACCTTGGACCTTCAACAGGGTGCATGTGTATGTTGGGGAGGTCTCATGGTAATTTTGGGTTAGTGGCATATCTCATGCATCTCTTATTTGGGGAAGGGCTCTAAGTGAGAATCAAATATATCGTAGAAAGATAGTTTATTTCTTGCCTTAGGAAAGATTCCACGAGGTGTCTAAGTGTATGTACTAGTTGGATTTATGTCAACAAGGCATAAGCTAGAATCACTAGAAAGGAAGGAGCCTCAGTTGAAAAGATGCCTCCACAAGATCTAGCTGTAGGCCAGTGTGTAGGACATTTTCTTAGTTACTGATGGATGGGGGAGAACTCTGCCCATTGTGGGTGGTACCATCCTTGGTCTTGTGGTCCTGGGTGCTATAAGAAATAGCAAACCATGGGGAGCAAGCCAATAAGCAGCGCCTCTCTATGGCCTCTGCATCAGCTCATGGCTCCAGTTTCCTGTCCTGTTTGAGTGCCTGCCTTGGCTTCCCTCAGTTGACTGTGATTCAGAATATGTAAGTCAAATAAACCCTTTCCTCCCCAACTTGCTTGTAGTCATGGTGTTTCATCACAGCAATAACAGCTCCAAATAAAACACCATATTACATTCATGTCTGATAGAAAATATTAATATTGCCCTATTCTATCTCTAGAATGGGCACAGATCAGCTTGCTGTCATTTGATAAGCCACATATGGCTTATCTCCACAGTTGAGCAGTTTTACCCTGAGGCTATCCATGCTTCCAAGGGGAAGCCTTAATCTGAACAAATTAGACCATAGCACACAATAGGTCAAAGTGATAGTCATCTTCTAAAGGTACTGAAGAATTGAGTCCAATGAATATTACCCTGCAGAGTCCTGGCAGGACTTATTGTAGAACTTCCTGCTTTGTGTAGAAAGCCCTGGGTTCAGTCCACAGCACCACAAAACAAAAACTCCATAGGTTTTCCTGTGCTGTGGAATATATACAAAATAACAGTGTTTGTTTAACTCAGCAAGATCAATGTATTCAGTTGCTCATGGGGAGGTGACTGATCCAGGCTATACCATCCTCAGGGCTGCTTAGGCACTTGAAACCAAGAAAACTAATGTCTGTGCTGTGTCACACAGGATGGGAAGTTCTGCTTTACTGAAGAACATTTGCTTCTGAGAGCACCTTGGAGCAGGATGCTAAGTGAGTCAAGGCACTCTTCTCTGGCCACATACATGTTTGACCTTAGACATGCCTATCTTGAGACCTAAAAATGTATCTTCTGGAACAATTGAGACCCTGAACTTCATCTATGATGCATGCTGCCAATAATATCTTTAGGCCAGGCTTGTGGCCAAGTTATCCACTTTGCTAAGGAAATTGTCATCTATTTGGGAAGCACTTTAAGAACAGGGAATGCACTGAGTGTGGTGGATGCCTGCAGTGCCAGCACTTGGGAGGTACAGGCAGGAGGATCAGGAGTTTCAAGGTCATCCTCTGGCTGCATAATGAGTTCAAGGCCAGCCTGGGCTACATGAGACTTTTTCTCAAGAGAAAATATTGAAAATTAAAATTAAAAAAATAGGAAATGAAAATTCTAATCCTGTATCAGAACTTCAGCTAGCCCTTGGATCTTAGATGTTCACTAAGGAGGCCATCCTTGGGCTTGTGGTCCTAGGTGCTGGAATGTGCTCACTTAGATTCAGGATTACAGGCTCTTGGACTGTAAATATAAAAATCTACAGTGAACATTTAAGTGTTCAAATTCTTCTACTCAGGAACTTTGTAAAGGGTGAGAGAGACAGTTTCAAGTGGTAGAATATCTCCGGTGGGTAAAGGCGATGTGTTTGGAGAAATGTTTAAGTATGTGCTGCCTTTGACCTGCTGGCTAACTATGTCACTCAAATTAGAAGGGTGGAAGTCACATTTCAGATTCACTTAGAGGTACTAGAAGGAACAGATGACTATTTTTTGGCATGGATCAATCTTTATTTTTTTATGTCCCTTAAATTTTGAGATCTTTTATTCTGACTGGATCTGGGGTCCTGAGTTTACATTATTTCTTCTTTAAAAGCCGATTGGTTTTCCATAGCTAGTGTTGTTTCCATAGCTAGAGTTGTGCTGGAATACTACAGCAGCGCCACCTGCAGGTCACTGAAATGGAATGCATATTCACTGCTTAGAACTCAATCAGATTAAGAGGTCTGACCAGTAGCTAGCTCTTAAACGTTTCTAGACACGTGAATGGATGAAAAGGAAAAAAAAGCAAATGAAAAGACAAATAAATGAAAATATAAGAACAGAGCAATAGTTCCTCTGGCCTTACAAAAATCTCCTAAATTAGAAATTCTTCAAATGGGGCATGAATTCATTTTTCAAAATATTTCTAATACTCCGGATACCTTCCCTTTGGGGAGCTACTGATCTTGTTGATCCCAATACATGAATGTCACCCCCAAAATTACAAAGGACATACAGACAGAGTTAAAACTTTCACAGTCTCTCTGCAGGTCTATAACCTGGGTTTGGGATGTGAATCTGACTCACGACAGCATTTTCAAAAGGCAGCCAGGCATCATCTGGACTATTGTTATGTCTGAGAATTTTTTCTTTAACAAAAATTTATCTTCTAAATGAACACAAAGAACTTCCAGTCTAGCATGCAAGCAGCATAGAAATTGCCACTCTATCCTAACAAAGAAAAGGTCAAAAAAAGGAGGGGGCAGGGATCACCAAATCTTCTTATATCTGAGAGTAGTAAGGTCACAGGACAAAGTATTGCTTCGAAAATTGGAGAAATGGAAAAGGATATATAGAAACCATCATGTTCCAGAGAAGCGCACTGCCAATAGCAACCTGTACCAGGGCCAGTGCAAGACTGGGAAAGTCTGCACTGCAATTGATGAATTGCTGGAGTCTCTGAATGGATGATATGAGAGTTAACATTTCTATAGGAGCCTTGATATTTTTTGTGATTTTAGCAACAGGAGCTCTACCAAGCTCTCAAAGGATACTCGCATCGTGCTTCCAGCAAGGGTAGAAAAAGATAAACCATTTGAAATATATGATGTTCCTTACCAAGACTTGCCCTAAGGAGAAACTGTTTTATGATTCTAATCTGCTGGGAATTTTTTTTAAATCATTACCTACCTAGAAGAAGGAAATACCCAATCTAGCCCCTTCTATTTTCCTGAACCAGTCAGGACAGGGAGAAGGCATGAGCCCCTCTAAGTTCACAGACCAGGGCTACAGGCTCATCCAGAGACTCAGAGCTAAGCTCAAGGCTGTAAATGTTTCTTCCCCCCAGTGCTTTACCACTGTATCACTAAAGGTCTCTCTGCTACAGTTTCTCATAGTACATCATGTCTACTTTCCAACAACAAAACCCATGAGGCACAATGAAAGGCAGAAGCATAGTCTGAAGAAACCAAGAAGCATCAAAATGAAACTCAGATGGGGTAGAAACAGCTTATCAGACAAAGACTTTCAAGACTCCATAATTAATATGCTATAGATGCCAATGGGCAAAGCACACAGCAATGCAAGGCAGATGGATAACATAAGCAATAGAGGAAGACGCTCTAAGAGATAATTTTTAAAATGCTGGAGATCAAAAACGCTGGGACACAAATGAGGAATGAGTTTGATGGCCTAATTATCAGACTAGATAAGTCGAGTGGGGCGTCTCTGAGTTGAGGACATGGCAATAGAAACATCCAGAAACTGAAGAGCAAGTGTAAGAAAGACGGAGACAAACATAGCACAATATCCAAAAAGTGTGACATAGCTACAAAAGAAACAACATATTCAAAGCAGGAATACCAAAATCAGAATAAAGACACAGGACAGGAGCAGGATTTGACACAATAACAACTGCAAATTTCTCCAAATTAATGTTAGACACCAAATTACAAATATAATAACAAGCAGATTTAATGTAAGAAATTTTGGACCAACCTATGTTATACTCAAACTTGGAAAAGTCAAAGATAAGTCAAATTTTAAAAGCGAGAACATTCCAAAAATACTTTTTGAACAGGGGAACAAAGATAAGAATTTTATCTGGATTCTTGGAATCCAACAATGTCTGCTTCAGCCTCTGCATCTTTGTCAGCAGTTGGTATTATCAGTATACTTCTCTGAAAGCTTAATTGGTGTTTTCCTCAGAGTTTGGCTATTATTTGTGTATCTATTTGCTTTTCATGTGGTGTCTTTAGTGAAAAAAAAATGACCACTTTTGATTTAGTTATTTTCTTACTATTCAATTTCATTCCTATATATTCCAGATATAGCACTTTGTTAGATATGCAGTTTACAATTTTTCTTCACTCATAGTTTGCCTTTTCATTATTTTTAACAAGATCTTGCATCATGCCGAGGAAAAGTTGCTGATTATGATGATTTTTTAGTATTTTCTCTATATGTTTCATTTAATACTTTGGTGCAATGCCTAAAAAAAAATCTTTAACTGTAATTTAGTGCAGTGTATGAGTGTGAGTGTGCTTGTGTTTGTGAAGACTGTGCATGTGTGTGTATGTGTGTGTGTTCATGTTTGTGTGCCTATGGAGGCCAGTGGTTGACTTAGAGTATCTTTATTGCTCTTCATCAAGTGTTTTGAGACAGGATCTCTCACTGGACCCAGAACTCATAAACTGGCTAGACTTATCTGAGTGAGCTCTGAGGACCCGTCTGTTTCTGCACCCACCAGCACTAGGGTTATACATAGGTTTCCACACTGGGATTTTTTTATGGGAGCTGGGGATTTGAACTCAGATCATCATGTTTGCACTACAAGTGCATCTAAGCCATGTCCCCAGATTTTCCCATGCTTTCTTCTAAAAATTTATAACTTAAAATTTTACATTTAGTTCTGTGCTCCATTTGGATTACTCTTTCTAGAAAATATGATGTTTAGAGTAAGGGTGTTGCTGCTGGTGGTAGTTTTGTTGTTTGTTTGTTTGTTTGTTTGTTTAGGTCACATTTTTGTTTGGTTGAAGGTTTATACACATGGTAGGTATTCCAGTACCTTTTGTTAAAAAGGATACTGTATTAATGAGGGTTCTCTAGAAAGAATAGAATATGTGTTTGTTTAAGGAAGTATTAGGGCCAGGGAGATGGCTCAGCTGGTAAAAGATCTATTCATGCAACCCTGACAACCATGGAGCCCATGTAAAAAGCCAGATGTGATAGCATGAATCTGTAACCCAAAACACCAACAGGACGAAGATGGAGTCAGGAGATTCACCAGACAGGCCAGCTATCTGGGAGCAAATAACACAATAGCAGAAACAAAAGAGACCCCACCTCAGTAAGGTGGGAGGGACAAACTGACTGCTAAAAAGTGGTCTTGGACTTTCCACACTTGCTCCTTGGCATGTGCATCCATCACCCCCCACCACCAATAAATATATACATAAAAGAACCTAGAAGGCAAGCCTTCTGGAAGGAGGGCAAATGGGGCAGAATTTTCCCTGTCCAATTACATTAAAAATATTAGTGTAGCAGGAGGCCTGTGATTGGACCGGGAAAAGGAAGGCGGAGCTAAGAGTTGGAGAGAGGAGAGTGCCTGAGGAGAGGGAAGAAGGATCAAAGATGGAGGGCAGACGAGATCGGGCGCGTTCAGGGTGGTTCTCAACTGAGGAAATGCGAATGGCCGAGAAGCACCTAAAGAAATGTTCAGCATCCTTGGTCATCAGGGAAATGCAAATCAAAACAACCCTGAGATTCCACTTCATACCAGTCAGAATGGCTAAAATAAAAAACTCAGGTGATAGCAGATGCTGGCGAGGATGTGGAGAAAGAGGAACACTCCTCCATTGTTGGTGGGATTGCAAGATGGTGCAACCACTATGGAAATCAGTCTGGCGGTTCCTCAGAAAATTGGGACATATCACTACCTGAGGACCCAGCTATACCACTCCTGGGTATATATCCAGAAGATGCTCTAACACATAACAAGGAAATATGCTCCACTATGTTCATAGCAGCTTTATTTATAATAGCCAGAAACTGGAAAGAACCCAGATGCCCTTCAACAGAGGAATGGATACAAAAAAATGTGGTACATTTATACAATGGAATATTACTCAGCTATTAAAAACAATGAATTTGATAAATTCATATATAAATGGATGGAACTAGAAAATATCATCCTGAGTGAAGTAACCCAAGCACAAAAGAACATACATGGTATTCACTCACTGATTATTGGATTTTAGCCCAGAAGCCTGAAATACCCAAGATTCAACTCATAGACCACAAAAAGCTCATGAAGAATGATGACCAAGTAGGGGGGGGCTTCAGTCCTTCTTAGAAGGAGTAACAAAATACTCAAGGGTGCAAATATGGAGACACAGTGCAGGACAGAAACTGAAGAAGAGACAGACCATTCTACCTGGATATCCATCCTATGTGCAGTCACCAAAGGTAGAGGTTGATGTGGATGTCAGGATGTACATGCTGACAGGAGCCTGATATAGCTGTCTCCTTAGAAGTCTGCAAGAGTCCAACATACTCAGAGGCAGAAGCCCACAGCTAACCATTAAACTGATCACGGGGTTCCCAATGGAGAAGATAGAGTGAAGGCTGAAGGAGTTGAGAGGATTCGAGACACCATGAGGAAAGCAACAATCCCAACCAACCAGAGCCCCCAGGGTCTAAACCACAAGCCTGGGAGCGCTTAGGGAGGGTCCCATGGCTCCAGCTATATATGCAAGGGAGCTATATATAAGTGGGAGAAGAGATCCTTGGTCCCATGAAGGCTGGACGTCGTGGGGTGGGGGGGATACTCGAGGGTGGGGAGGTGAGGTACAGGGGAGGGTGGGTGGGGGTACACCAACGTGGAGACAGGAGGAGGGGGGAAGGGATAGTGAGTTCCTAGGAGGGAGGGGGGGAAATGGGGTAAGGAGAGAACATCTGAAATGTAAAAAATTTTCCAATAAAAAATTTCCAATGGAAAAAAAAAAAAAGATGGAGGGCAGACAGGAAGATCCTGAACCAGCGTGGCTTTAAATAGCCACAGGTAGTTATGAATATCATGTAGGGATAGAATGATTGGGATAACATGTCTAATCTAATTGGGCAGCTTGTATCATTATCAATTGGCCCTGAAATTATTGTGTTGGCATTTTGTGTATTGAGAATTTATTGAATATATAAATCTGACTGGTTTACTATAAGCTTCTAGAGTTTTGATTTTACTGGGTTACTGTGTGTTGTGATATTTAACCATGAAGTGGGCAGTCATTGCAAGGGACCCGCGTGGGAAATTTGCAAGTTGGATGGAGACGTCTCCGGGGCCCCAGGCCATAGAGTCTGCAGAGATGAGAAACCCCAACCCCACTAGAGGGTTACTAGCATGTGGGAGTGCTGACCACAGGGGTGGGTTAGGGCTGGAGAGAAGGAAATCCAGAGACAAGCAAACCAGAGCTGGGAATACTGTGACTGGCCGCTGTAGGGGCTAGCTAGGGACAAAGGCAGCAGGACCATGCTGGGGCTGGAGAGTTACCAGCAATATCGCAGGAAGCCTGTTGGTTCATTTTTTATTAATTCCCACAACAGGCAAATAAAAAATAAATAAGTAAACACACAAGTAAGTAAGTAAATATATAGGATTTCCTAGAATAGCTATAAGTTTCTCTCTAAGCACTGCGTGTATTCTGTCCCTTTATCTCCGATGTCTTTATCTCTGATATATACTTTACCTGAAATAAGTAAGCCACTCCATTCTCCATTTGCTAAGTGTTATCATGGTCTATCTAGCCCTTCTAACATATCTGTCTTTATATTTAAGGCGATTTTTTGTGTGTGTTTGAAAGAAATACATGGTTGTATCTTTTTAAAGAATATTTTTGGGTTTTTTTTATGTTTTTGAGAGCTTCATACTGCATAATGATTTACACAAGTTGACATGCCAACACAGATGGGGAAAATCTTACAAGCCCCCACCCCACGAAGAGCTACAGATGGCTGCAGGAAAGGAAGAGTCAATTTTCTCCAGGAACGAGCCCTCTGATAGTTTAGCCAGTTTCAAATGTATTAGTTTTTTTTGTGTTTTTTATTTAGTGATATATTTCCTATATCTTAGTTTATTTTAACCATTTACATCTAAAAGAGATTAATTGTTTAGTATTAGGTAATATGTTTCACACACACACACACACACACACAAGGTTTTCCCTATATGGTCACTATGTGGTCCATACTGACCTGGATCACACAAAAATCTGTCTGTCTCTGTCTCCTGAGTGCTGGGATTAAACATGCATGCCACCATGCCTGGCCAATTTTTCATATTTTAATTGGAAAATATATAAGATCCCATTTTCCTCTCCTCTGAGCACATCAATTATCTTTTGTTTTTTTAAAAGGTATTATTTGCACTAGAGTTTGCAATCATTTCAATACCACTTCACCAGGAGAACCTTATAACAATATAACAAAATATTTGCTCTCAGTCTTTTATATCACTACTGGCATTCCTTCTATTTCTCTATAAGCTACAATCAACTAATACATTGTTGCTTTTATTGCCTTTGAAGAACTAATTATCAGATCAACTAAAAGAGACAAATAAAAAGATTGTACTTTCATTTATTCTTTCTTGTGTATGTAGCTCTTTAGATTCTGACCTTATTAAATTTCTTGCTGAAGAACCTTGGACATTTCTTTCAAGGTAGGTCTTTGAAAAGGGTTCTGTCCTTCCACCATGTTTAATCAGAAAGCACTTTTACCTGCTGAGCCACGGCCTAAGCCCACATTGTTATTTTTTGAGACAGGGTTTCAGTGTGTAACCCTGGCTGGCCTGAAATTCACCATGTAGGCCAGGTTTGTCTGGAACTCACAGAGAACATTCCTCAGAGACGCTTCCTCCTGCAGCAGATGGGAACAAATACAGAGACCCACAGACAGATATTATTGAGAGAGTGAGAGACCTTGGAACTCTCAGCCCTAAATGGGATGTCTCCACAAATCCTTCATCCTGGAGGTTCAGGGAACACTGCAGAAGAGAAGACAGAGAGTGTAAAAGCCAGAGAGATGGAAGGCATTGAGAAAATAAGGCCTTCTAGACAAGGCAGGCTGGTGTTGCGGTAAATAACCAACCCAATAAATAAGACCGGTCAAAGAAAACACAACTCAATAATTATGAATATAAGCTGCAGGTCTAGATTGGGCAGATTCACCACTACACTACTCTATTCCCCAGCTATGAGACCCTTATAACTTACTGGTTTTCCAAGTCACATGCTTGTCCTTTCACCTCCTGCTCCTCATTCATCTTCCTCCTCCATTCCTCCTCCTCCTCCATTGTTTTCCTCCTCCATCGTCCTCTCTCTCTCCCTCTCTCCCTCTCTCCCTCTCTCTTCCCACCAACCTTTATTTCTCCACCTCCCCTTCTCTGCCCAATCACTGGCTCTAGCCTTTATTTTACAAATTAAGGTGGGCAGAAGGTGCAATAGAAGTCACCAGTGTACTGATTCGCTCCTCCTCTGCAGCCCCTCCCAGGAAAGTGGAATTAGCATCAAAATACAAGGCCAGGGCTATCCAAAACACCCACAAGAGGCTGATAAACATACGAACTCACAGAAACTGGCAGCATACACAGGTCCTACAGTCTAAGTCAAACGAGACCCACTGCTAAGATGGGAATTGGACACGAGCCTCTATCCCTAACCCGGAAGATATCTCCAATTGATAATTGCTTACAGAGGGAAAATTTGTTTTCTCTAATGGAGTCTCACTGGATATACAAACCACACTTAAGAGTGGACCTCATGCCCAGCAGGAGACAATCAACACAAAACAAACTCAGTAGTATTTTTGGAGGTTTTTTTTTTCTCCCAATGTTTTGATTTGGCATTATTTTTAATCTTACAGATGTTTCACTTATATATTAAGTTTTCTGATTTTGTTTTTATTGGTTTCTATAATTAAAGATTCCTTTTGTATTCTAATGAAGAAGAGAAAGAAAGGGTATGGGTTTGCTTTGGAGAGTAGGTAGGGAGATCTGGAAGGAGTTGGTGCAGGAGAAACCACAATCAGAACATATTGTATGAAAACAATCTATTTTTAATGAAAAAAGAAAGAAAGAAAAAAGAAATCCACTTTCCTTTTCCTACCAAGTGCTGGGATTAAAGGTGTAGGCCACCATACCTGGCTCTTCTTTACTTTTATATATTTTATTCATATTATTTGACTTTTGCTGTTTGCAATTTTTAAGATTAAAGAATAATTATCATTTCCTCCTCCCTTTCTTCCTTCCAACCCCTCCCATACCCACCCTGCTTCCTCTCAAGTTCTTGGTCTCTTTTTCTTTAATTATTATTGTTACATATATGTGCATGTCAATATATAACTATAACCTGCCATGCTGATTCTGTTTAGCGTTGCTTGTGTTTATATATGGTTTCAGGGCTGGACAACCTATCAGGTAGCCCATCACTGGGGAAAACTAATTGTCCCTCTTTCCGCAGTCATGAGTTGCCTATAGTTGAGCCTTGTGAGAATTCTCCCATGTATGTTGGTTTGTCAACTGGTATTGAAACGTCCCTGTCATTTCTAGAAGACAAACTCTCAAAGCCAACTTTCTGGTCCTCTGGATACCCCTGGTCTGTGATGCCTCCTAGAGCCATGTTAATGTCCAAGGTCTGCACAGAGCTGCCCCTACCCCTCACTGGCTGTGAAACTTAGGAGAGTAGCCTCAAACCTCACCTGGGCAACATAGTAGAACTGGCCTGGGTGGTGTGGGAACAGGTGCACTGGGCTGAGGGGATGAGAGCTGGAGAACAGGCCCTGCCCCTTACTGGCTGCAACACTTGGGTGAGCTAGCTGGAGAGCTTGCCCTGTTGGTATGAGTGTGGGAGAGCTGATGGACTGAGCAGCTCAGATATTGCCCAGGCCCAGATCCAGGGCTTTGAGTTGGCCTACCCAAACATCTAACTCATCAGTGAACTGTTGGAGCACGTCAAGAAGCTGAGCCTGAAGATCCAAAGCTACAGGATCTCCATGACACAGGGCAACAACAGGATATTCAAGAGGAGTCTCAGCAAGTATCCAATATTTATAGTGTAGCAGAAGCCGGAGGCCTCAAGCCAGACCAATAATTCATTGCAATAAACATTTGCCAGTAAAGATGTGTAAATAAGAGTATACTGTGTGACACGCTGCAGCTTCCATTGTGTACGGTTTCTGTTTGTTTCTCTTTTTTCTTTACTTTTGATGGGGGAGATTGCAAAGGCAGAGAGCAGATACAAAGGGATGGAGAGATGAGTTGGATTGGAGTACATGATGTGAAACTCACAAAATGTCACAGATACACAGACACAGAGACACACATATACATGTACATATACATACGTGAGTGTGTGTGTGTGTGTGTGTGTGTGTGTGTGTGTTTGTATAAAATGATGTTAACCTCTAATAGAAACAGGGAGAAATGCCTTTCCCACATAGCAATGTCTTATCCCCAGAATGGTAACATAGAAACATCAATCTTCTGTTAATGGTGCTGCTACCTAAATCTGTGATTTCATTGTGGAAAACAAGACTCTAGTCAAAAACTTTAAAAGAAGGCCTTTTAAACTGCATGGCCACAGGGAAATTTGGAAAAGCTCAACATATTCTTAAGAATTTAGAAGGCTCTACATCCAAAGATGCTCAGGAGAAAAAATATTCATTCACTTAACGTTGCCTGGCCTTGGCAAGCAGAAAGTGAACGCTAAGGTTAACTTGTAAATTACTTGTAATTTGAAAGCGTGCCTTCACACACAGGTTCTCTTGACAAGCAGTCAAGGCATTTAAAGAAATCTGATTGATCGTTGGATGGCCATGAAATTACACTGACTGAAGTGTGACGCCTAATTTGCTGGTTAATTTTCATCAACTTGACACAAATTTAGACATATCCAAGAAGGGAGAATCTCAATTGTGGAGTTGCTTCCATCAGATTGGCCTGTGGGGATGTCTGTAGGGCATTTTCTTAATTGCTAATTGATGTGGGAAGGCTGAGACCCCCGTGGGCAGTACCATTCCCTGGCAAGTAGGCCTGGGCTATATAAGAAACTTAGCTGAACATGAGCCTGGAAGCAAGCTAGTAAGCAGCATTCCTCCATGATTTCTTCTGCTGCTGCATCCAGGTTCCTCCCTGAGTTCCTGGTCTACCATCCCTTAATGATGGACTGTAACCTATAAGCGAAACAAGTTCTTTACTTCCTGAGTTGCTTTAGGTCATAGGATTTGTCTTAGTCAGGGTTCTATTGCTGTGAAGAGACACAATGACCACAGCAACTAGTATAAAAGAAAGCATTTAGTTGGGGCTGGCTTACAGTTCAGAGTTTTATTCCATTGTCATCATGACAGGGAGATGGCAGCGTGCAGGCAGACTTGGTGCTGGAGAAGGAGCTGAGTTCAACATCCAGATCAGTAGGCAGCAGGAAGAGAGACACTGGGACTGGCTTGACCTTTTGAAACCTCAAAGCCCGCTCTTAGTTATGATATACTTCTTCCAACAAGGCACATCTACCCCAACAAGGGCACGCTTCCCAATCTTTCCCAAGTAGTGCCACTCCCTGATGACAAAGCATTCAAATAGATGAGCCTCTGAGGACCATTCTCATTCAGACCACCACAGGTACTTTATCCCAGCAAGAGGACTCAAGCTAGAACATCTGGGAAGTTAACAAAAGCTAAAAAAAAAAAAAAAAAAAAAAAAAAAAAAGTCAATGAACTCAATGCTCAATGACTACAGAACACTGGGAATACAAAATCTGCAGAACTGACACAGGGCACTATGCAAAACAGTCAAAGCAAGAACATCCACAGCAATGACAAACCTAACAACAGGAAGACAAGCTCAAAGGAAGATCAGATACCAGACTGGCTGTTGTGCATTCTGTTACCAGTTTAATTTTAAAAGGTATCAGACACATAAAGAAACATGAAATAAAAGGCCTGAGCACAGGAAACATAACTCACTAGACAGAGACTTTAAGCCAGATATAACAAATTAAAAGACCATAGAAGAATAATGTCTCACCAAACAGGGAATATCAATGAAGACATATACATGACTTGAATAAAAAAGAACCAGAGATTCTGGAGTTGAAAGTTAGAGGGCTGAATAGCACATCCACATTGGTAGTGAGATTCTTTAGTCTGGGAAGCAGAAAGAGAAAAAAGTGAAGAAAATTAACATAGCCTAAAGACCTGCTGGACAGCATCAAATACAGCAATGTGTACTTCACAAAAGTTCGGGAAGTAGAGGAGAAAGAGAAAAGAGAAAAAAAATATATTTGAGGAAATAAAAACTTTCCATCAATCTAAATCTCCAAGAAACTCAATGAATGCCAAGAAACTCAGAGATTCAAACAAAGAAAGGTATATGATAGTCAACTCATAAAAGAAAAATGTTTGTGTGTATGCAGGTGTGAGTGTCAGAGTGCACCACATGTGTATATACGTGTGTGTGAGTGCGCGCGCACAGTGTGTGAAGGCCAGAAGTTGATAATGAGTGACTTCTTCAACTTTTCCCAGTAAGCAAAACAGAAGTTTGTTAGAGGCAGGAAAGTAGTGACTTATATGTAAGAGAGTCCCTAACTTTCCATCACAAAGAAAGCCAAAGGACAATGTAAAATTCAATGTGTTACAAGAACAAGACCACAAACTAAGAAATCTATATCCAGCAAAATTATATCTCAAAAATAAGAGATAAAGATATCTCCAGATAAACAAAGACTAAAAGAATTCACTGCCAGCAGAACTGCATTTCAAGAAATTCTAAAAGGAGTCCTTCAAGCTGAAAAGAAAGCAAATTAGATGGCAACGTGAATACATACATAGAAATAAAAAGCACTGGCAATTACATAGATAAATATAAAAATGGTATAAAATACAATTTTACTCTTCTTTTTCTTAAGTGATTCAAGAGATGAATGCAGTGAGACCCAGTGACTCATGCCTGCAGTCCCATTACTGGGGATGCTGAGATAGAAGGATTTCATGAGACCAAGGCATTGAGATCAGCCTGGCAAGACAGAGATTCCCCTTTAAAAGTGAATGTATATGGGGCAATAGAGATTGCTCAGTGGCTAAGAGCACTGGCTTTTCTTCTTGTGGGCCTGAGCTTGATTCCAGTACCAACATGGTGGCTCACAACTATCCATAACTCCAGTCCCAGACATAAGATGCCCCCTCTCTGATCTCCTTTGGCATCAGGCACATGTGTAGTACATACATACAAGCAAATCACACATGCCCACAAACAAAAAAAAATCAATCTTTATAAAACTTGGTTAATAAAACAAAAAACTTAATGATATACTAGAAAACATGCACTTAATATGAAAAAAGGTATTAAAGAAATAACAGGGGAAAAGACAAAGCATTTAGAAATAACAAAATGAACCAGGCGTGGTAGTGCAGTTAGCACTTGGGAGGCAAAACAGAAGGATCTCTATGAATTTGAAGCCAGTGTGAGCTACAGAGTGTTCATAGTCAGACTGGTTTACATAAAATGATCATGTCACCAAAAAAGGAGAATAAAAGGATGTGACATGAAAATAGCAAAATAGCAGTCAATGTGCATTGATTGTGTACCGTAATTGTAGAGCAGAATGAATCGTCAAGTGTGATAGAATGCCAGTATGCTATCTTAGCATACTCTGCAACTTGCCTCCCAGGAGTACTATGAGCTCTTTTTCTATAGGAAGAGAGAATAACGATGGATCAATTCTAATTTTGAGTGAACCATGTAGTCTTTAGGCTTCATCTCTAGAAAGATCTAGAGGGTAAACTTCAAGATAAGGGATGGCAAGTAAGAAAATGACAGTCACATTGTCCTTGTCTCTAGAATACAGACAATAAGGATGTTGAGGCTGCAGATTGAACCCACAGTTCTATATGGTTTTGTCCAGTCAAACTACTCTGTATGGTTTGTGTTTCTCAAGAACGAACAGGATTTCTTTGTGGGCCTCTGTGTGCGTAAGACCTACACAAATACAAACCAGACAAAAAAATCTCAGCATCAAGGTGAAGTGGATGCCAAGTCCCATCTTAACCAGAAAAAGATTTGCAGTGGATGCCTCCTGGGAAAGGGGAATCAGTTTTGTTTCCAATAGAGTATCAACCATACTCCAGGGCAGGGTCCATACTCAGCAGTAATTGGCCAACACAAAATGGACTCCATCCATGTTTAGGTTTGTGAACATTTTGTTTTGTTTTCGAGTTTTTTGTTATTGGATTCTGTTGTCTATTTTGATTTTTGTTTTCTCTTTTTGGTTGGTTTTCTGTTTCTTTTGAGATAGAGAACATAAAGTTGGATAGATAGGGAGGTGGGAAGACACTGAGAGAAGGGCAAGAATGTGGCCAAAATATATTGTATGAAAAATTAAAAATAAATAAAACAAAACTAAAATAAAACAACATACATTTAAAAAAATGAACAGAGCTTTGTTGTGAGTGTCCACAGAATCATAAGTCTTTCGGAGAGTTAGAAGTTGGCTTTGATACCCATCTTGTATTACCACCAACTGAACTTTGCACACTATTTGAGTGATCATTTCTAAAAGTATAGCAGGCATAGCTTATGGCCAGAAGATATGCCTAGTTGAGGGAATAGCACAATGGAAATTTCTTTCCAAAAATCATTGCTCATCCAGTGTTGTAGAGGATTATCCTTCAAGACTTTTTAATAAAGCTGCTGCAAGTCTCCAAGCCCCATTGTCAGTGTTTGATGCCTCTTACCATAAACCCAGTGAAATCACTTCATCCTATCAAGTTAGGTTTTCCTGGGTGATCTGTACAGAAACGGAAGATATAATTAATTAGAAGGGTATGGTCTGGAACAAGGACGTCTTAGACATAAGCTTTATAGTGCAGAGCAAGATTGGTGAGCAGATAAAGTGATATCCTTCTGTGGTCTTGTTCTTTGACTCCTCTGGTTTGTAGGTAGTGGATGGTAGATAGTCTAATGTACATATGGAGCACTTTGAGAAGCATTAAATGGATGATCTTGAGAGATGAAATTGAATCTCCTTTTTGACAAACCAGTAATATTTGACAGAGATAAAAATCTAGAGTAGAGAATGAGATACAACACCACATACCCACACCAGGTGGCCCTGTGGCCCTGTGAGGGAGTCAGGCTCCACATGGATCACAAGATATGCATCTCCTGCAGAAAGAGTCCCAGAGATCTCAGTGAGATTTCAGTAGCCTTTATGGCCTTTTGGATTCATAAACTATGTGGATGTTACTTTTTTACGAGGTGAAACTAGATTTATGGACATTGGAAATCCTGAGTGTCAGTGCTGGTGCCCAGAACAGAGCTGGTGGTTTGCTAGAGCAACATAATAGCAGAGATATTGGTGAGCTATCTCAGGCTGGGTGGCTATGTCCTTGTAGTGGAGCAGTACTTTTCTCCTGCAATTCTTTGACTGTTTGGGAGCTATTCTGGCAAGAGGTCAACCCTATCCTCATTGTGTGAGCATCTGTCTGATACAAAACTCTTACCATGTCACACATAGCTCCTCCTGTGTCTTTGGGGCCAAAATGTCTCAACAAAGATGGATTCCCAACCAAATGATCTGCAACATCAATGGCTCCATCCTTAAAGTGACAGATTATATAATGCCTTCTTAAAGTAGAATTTTTAGTAGTATTGCTAATTGTACCTAAGCTGAGAGACTAGTGATGTATCACTGAACTAAAGATGCAGTCAGTGGAGCTCTTATCTCACCCTGTGGAGCTTTTTCTTTGCTTGTTTACTTATTCACTGGTTTATTTATTCATTTGTTTATTTTCATTTATGGGTGTGTGGGTATGTGTGCACATGCACGTATACAGGCCTCACACTTGCTACAACCTTCATGTAAAAGGTCAGAGGACAACCTGTAGAAGTCAGTTCTTCCCTTCCACATAGGTCTTTCATTAAATCAAATCTTCAGGCTTGGCAGCAAGCACCTTTCCTTGATACCCCACTGTTCCATCCTGCCAGCCTCCTGCAGAGCTTATGTTGATTGTAATTTGCTTCCTAGAAATAAAAGTGCAAGAGTAAACGGGTTGCATGTGTGAAAAAGCCACCTTGGTCGTTTAGATCATAGAAAAGACCTATAATAACAAAGTAAGTGTCTATCATCTATAATCTAACCAACTAAGATTCAAATAGCTTCCAGATAGGTTTGGAAGCTGATTGACAGACTCAAGCTCAGGAAAAGAATTTGGGGTTTCGGGGTATACAATTTGGTTAACTCAGATGCTGGCAGAGATAGCTTGGAGAGTTCCCAGACTGAAGGCCTTTGTAGAGTGATATTTGGTAAGTGAGGAGGTGACCCTGTCTTTTTCTCACCTCTTGATCCAAAAAGGATAGAAACATCAATCTATGGGTTATGGCAAGAACCATAGGGCAGTTCTGATTATTAAAATTGCCCAAAGTATCTGATTTGTTTTATCCTTTAGAGAAGACGGCAATGGATTCCTTCAAAAGCCTGCCAGGGGCTGGGAAATACCTATAGTAAAGATCTAAGAAGCAGTGCTTGGTGGGCATATAGAATCCTGAGGCTGACTTTATCTCTATGTGCCTCCCTTTTCATCTGTAAAATGGAAATTTTAATAGTATGTACTTCTCATCGCTCTTGTGAGAATTAAATAAATTAGGTACTGCTTAGTCCAGTGACTGGCACATAATGGGTAGTCAATAAAGGAAGGTTGTGTTGTGGCTGCTATTTAGGCTGCTGTTTTAGGGGTGGTAGGGGCCAATAAACAAATGACAAAGATCCCAAAACCCAGAAAAGGCACATCCAGTTCTCAAGTGCAAAGAGTAAGGACAAAGTAGGGAATGAGAGACAAAGTCAAACTGGAAAGATGGGTGTGGCTAAAAGGAAGAAAATAAGAGCTGAAGTGCAAAGTTCACCAATATTGGCTGCAGGCCGCATGTTCGAGGAGTAATTCAAGCTGATTTCAAGGGACGGTGTCCTCAAAGATAAATGGAAGGCTATTCTCTACTTGCCACCCTCTCCTGTTCCCAAATGTCTCTTAGGTCCAGTTTTATGAATAATACTCTGAGTTGGCTTGGGTTAATGCCAAAAGTCTGGAGTTAATTAAAACAGAAAGTGGTTTCTTACATTTACTATGCTGAAGCCAAGAGATTCTGCCAAAGTTTGACTTTCCTATTCTTTTCAGCTTCACAAAGATTTGAGCTTCATGGGTAATGGGAAGGACAAGAGAAGCTGAACTCTTAAGGTGTTATCTGTATGCTTGCTGGTTTATTAGGTTTTTATCTCTGAGAGGAAGACTTGTTGTCTATCCATTAAAATAGGTGAAGAAGTGCTTCAATAACAAGTAAACCTCAAGTTTAGGCTCAGAAGAAATAAGATTTCTTTCTTGTTAGTGATAACTTCATGTTGGTTGAAGCTCTGAGCATAAACAAGGACCTGAATTCAAATGTGGCACTGTCTCCCCCAATCTGTTTTCTCTGATTGTTGCACCATGACTCCAAGTTTCCAGCCAGAAGTGACTTATGTCAATTCTGCTCCTTTTCTCATGAGCCACAGCAAGTCACATGACCATACAATATTAAAGTGTGTGGAAAAGAACCATTTGCAAAAAAGGAAATCCAAAGATGACTGGTGAATACAATTTATGACTGTGTGTTCTCCTAGTGATATTAGGGACCATGACATGTCAAAGTGCACCTAATTAAACTCTCAGCACTCACACAATTCTACCGATTCTTGCTTTCTTTTAGGCACTTCTAGTATCCTCTATAGGCCGTGTCTTTGATTTTCATCTCAAATCATTAAAGACATATAAACTGTAACATATGCCCAGCATGATCAAGACCACTGAATGCATGCAACAGTGTTGTGGGCTTAACTAACAGGAGGTAGACTACAGAATATTAACAAGCTTGAGAATCTATGGGAAATGTCAAGGTGAACGTGAGGTGTGAAGATTATCAAATGCATAAAACAACCATTCCTATATATGGAACCACACTAACGTCAAGAATAACACTTGTAAATGAAGCAGGGCGAAGAGGCACATGCTTATTGTTCAATATTCAGGAGATGCAGACAGGATAATCACAAATTTGAGGCTAGCTTGGACTACATAATAAGTTCAAGGCCAAATCGGGCTGCATACCAAGACTCCATCTTCAAAAAAAATGAGTAAAAAAAAAAAGAAGCTAGACATGGTGGGCATGCTTATAATCCTAGAACTTGGAGGCAGAGCCAAGAAGATCTCATGTCTGAGGATGGCCTGGATCATGTAGGCAAACTCTCAAAAAAAAAAAAAATGTAAAAAGGAAAGTTACATAGAGGATTGAACCACCTTATGATGTAGCGCTATAAATATTGGCAGTTCCATGTACATAGTCAGCAAACTACCCACTAGCAGTGCTTACAACCTATTAAAATGGGTTCTTGGGGAAAAATGAAATAAGGTGCACAAATTCCTATTGAAATGATCTGCTTTTTCCAGAGGCACAGGGGATGCTTTAACATATGCAAATCAATAAAAGTAATTATATCACATAAATGGACTCAAGGATAGAAACTATGTGATTTTCTCAATAGATACAGAAAAGGCTTTTAACAAAAACCCCAAAATTTCATAATAAAGGCCCTGAAAAAATGATGAATGGAAAGAACAAATATTAACTTAATAAAGGTTGGATATAATGAACATATAGCTAACATACTAAGTGGGAGAAAACTCAAAACATTTCCATTAAAATCAAGAAGAAGGCAATGGTTTGCACTCTTATTCAATTTAAGATTTAAAGTATTAGTGACAATAGAAGGGAATTAAGTGATATAAATAGGAAAGAACGAAATCAAGCTATGTTTTTTGGCCAGTGATGTAATTCTACAGCTAAGAAACCTTAAAGACACAAGAAGAAAACTCTTAGAGCTAACAAATACTTCTGTGAAGTGGCAGGATATACAATTAATATAAAAAGTCAGCAGTCATCTTCTATACCAATAGTCAATGTGCTGAAAAAGATAGCAGAAAAACAATCCCACTCACAATTGCTATTTTCTTAAGCCACAGAAATACCACCAAGGTATACATGCCACTATTGGACAATAATTGGACTTGAGATCCACTTAACATGCACCATACATAGTATTAGAAACCTAGCCTGGCACTAGTGAAATCCTGGGTCTTGGAGGAGAACCTTCAACTGCTACTTACTAAGAAACATAGTTTCTACCTGTATTATAAATGTGTATCCTTATACTCATAAGTGTATATTTCACTTCCCATCGAAGAAACGTCTCTTTGAAACAGAGACCATTACAGAAAACCACAACAAATCAAAATGTGCAGAACAAGAGATTTTATGGTGCCCTGTTCTCATCGACACATCCACAACATAATTTCTGTACCTTAGTTTCTAGGATCATTGCAGATGAAGGAGAAGAAAGAAAAAAAGAGGCAGAAGAACAGGAAGTTTGCTGTGAGACTGTGTTTTAGGAAAGAGGCAACATCTATGAAGGCTCACCAACACGGCTGTCTAAACAATGATGATACCAGTGGACATGCTAACATGGAAGAGGGAAATCTCATGGACCTCAAGCCTAGACAAAGAACATGGTCAACTGGGAGAACTTTAGTTCCCAAGGTGCAAACTCCTAATTGGTTATCTGATAACAAATGATCAGCCCTGAAAGCACATATAAACAGATAACGTTTTACAAACTGAGCAGGTTGCATTTATGCATTTAGGCGTGTGGATATATATATATGTGTGTGTATATATATAATATATATATATATATATATATATATGTATGTATATGTATATGTATATGTATGTATATATATGTATATATGTATATATATATGTGTGTGTATATACATATATGTGAATATATATGCATGCATATATATAAATATATAGTTTAAAAGAGGCCATTTGTATTTGAGAAAAAGGAAGTGATAGAGGGACTAAAGGGAGGAAAGAGAAGAGCAGAAATGATATAATTATATTAGAATATAAAAAATAAAAGTACTATAAAGTTAAGAACATAGGGATAAACCTAAGCATAGAAGTGAAAGGTTTCTACAATGAAAACTTTAAAACACTAAAGAACAAAACTGGAGACCTTTTGTGTTCATAATTTGGAAGAATTATTATAGTGAAAATCACTATATTGCCAAAAAAATAGTCTACATACTCAATACAGTTTCCGTCAGAATTTCAATGCCTATTTTTATATTGCTGAGGAATCTCCATACTGATTTCCATAATGGTTTAACTGATTAACATTTTAACTAACAGTATGTAAGGGTTTTCTTTTGTCTACTTTCTGACCAACATTTGCTGTTTTTCTTAATGACTTTCTGACTAGGGTGAGACAGAACTTCAATGTAGTTTTAATTTGCATGTCTCTCGTGTCTAATGAGACGTTGAACATTTTCTATATGGTTACTGGGCATTTATAGTTCATCTTACACAATAGAAAAATTTTAAACCATGAAGAAAGATAACGTTATGTTCTTTATAGGAAAATAGATACAGCTGGAGATAACCATATTAAACAAATTAAGTCACTCTCAGAAAGACAAATATTGCATGTTTTAATCATCTGTAGGTCCTGGATTTTATATGGATATATAAAATCATATGTGCATAGATTACATGAAAGTAGATGTGAAACTATCTAGGAGAACAGTGGGCACTGATGGAAGAAGAAAGGAAGGGGGACCATTAGGAAATGAGAATATCCTTGAAATACGTTACATACTTGTGTGAAAATGGGTTTGTATCACCAGGTAAATAAAGTAAAAAACAATTCAATTGCAATGCTATTCTTCTCAGAAATAAAAAGAATCTTAAGATTCATATGGAAATACAAAAGACACTGAATAGCCAAAAGCAATCCTAGCAGAAAAACAAAACAAACAATGCTAGTAGTATCACCATCCCTGATCTCAGGTTAGATTGTGCTATAGAGTCATAGCAATAAAAATAGCATGATAAATCGATGGAGCAGAGTAAAGGACCCATACATAAACCCACACAACTACAGCCATGTGATTTATTTACAAAGATGTCAAACTACGCAATGAAGAAAAGGCTGCATCTTCAACAATTGGTACCAGGAAGGCTGGATAACCATATATGGAAAAATGAAACTAGATCTCTATCTCCTGCCCTGTATACCAAATCCAGGGCTAGTGAAATGACTCAGGAGTAAAGGTACTTGCTATCAAGCCTGGTAACCCAAGTCCAAAACCTGGGGCCAGTACTTGAGTATATATGGTGAAAGAAGAGAACTGACTCCCACCAAGAGTCCTCTGGCATCTCCATGTGTGCCATAGTATCCACACAGAGAGAGTAGGGAGGGGAGATAGATAGATAGATAGGTAGATAGATAGATAGATAGATAGATAGATAGATAGATAGATAGATAAATGAATAAATGTATGTTAAAATTAAGTCAGCTTCAAATGGGTCCAAAAACCTTAATGCAATACATGAAACTTTGTATATATTAAAGGTAAAACAACTTAAGATATAGATATAGGCAAGGACTTTCTGAATAAAACTGCATTCATTTAGTAAATAATTCTAACATTTGAAAAATAAAACCTCATAAAATTACAAAAAGGCTTCTTCACATAAAGGGATACACTTAATAAAGTGAAGAGACAGCCTATAGGATAGGATAGTACTATAGGATAGTAGACAATTATTTGCTAGCTATACACCTGACCTAGAATTAATATCTAGAATATACAATGAACTAAAAATAGTCAATCAACCAGATAAATAAATGAATAATGAAATAAAGAAGTACAAATAGCCAATAAACATAAAAATGTGTTCAACCACATTAGCCATCAGAGAAATGCAAGTCAAAACTACATTGAGATTCCATCCCACCCAAGTAAAAAGGACAGCCATTAAAAAGCAAGTAATATCAGATATTGGCTAGGATATAGCCTACAGGGAATTCTTACATACTGCTAGATGGAACATAAACTAGTTCAGCCTTTATAAAAATCAATCTGGAGATTCTCGGAAAAAAAACCAGTTAACTAGACTAACACTAGAAGTACCATAGCTACATATCAGTATATCCCTGAGATACTTACACTAACGTTTATTTCACTACTGTCCATAGAGATAAGGTATGAGACCAACACAGATTTCCAACAACAGAGGAATGGGTAAGGAAAATGTAGGCATTTTCCCACCATAAAGTTATGGCATTTGCAGGAAAAAATGGATATAACTGAAGTTAGTCATGGTAGGCAAAATAGGCCAGTCTCAGATTAATAGCATGCTTTCTCTAATTTGTGGTTCCTAGATTTTATATAGATACATAAAATCAGGCATGTTTATAAGAAATGAATGGAGAAGCAAAACTACATTGAGCGAGGAACAGAATATGAGGGGAAGCATGTTCATTACACATTAATGTCGTCATTTAATATGGTAGCACACAGAGTCAACATATAAAACATAAAAATGTAGTGTGTCACTTAGAGTCAAGGTAGGGCCACTTGGCCTCTCTGTCATGACATTTCATGGTCTTGCTGAAAACTTGTATGGTCTTGTATAATACTACACTTGGTAAATAGTTTTAGAAGGGGTTAACTGGGCTCTTACACAATGAGCTGTCTCAGGTATTAGAAGTGGGAAATGCAATCAAGTGGGTCCCTAGTGAATATGACTAGAATGCATACTGGAAGCCAATCATTGTTTTCTGCATGACTGGAATTATTACTCTGAGTCCTTCTTACAATCAAAATGGAAACATGGGTTTAGATAAGTCTATAATCTACAACCCAAAGCCAAACATTCTTACTGGGAGAAATATCATTCACTCTGTGCTATCAGAGAGTTGGATGCTTGGGCTTGCCTTTCCTCCATCCAACTTTCATGACTATGTCCTTTTCACATGGAGGATTATCCAGGGCATAGTATCTTCCACAGTAACATATAGTTGTGCCTACAGGGGTCCACTGCAGTATACCTAACTGGCATTTTGCCCCAGACTTGTCATATTGTGTATGGACATTTGAGTGGTTAATCTTCATTATCAACTTGAGTAAATTTAGTATCACATAGGGAACTCAGCTCTGACTGAGTCTGTGGGGAGTGTTTCTAGAAGAGGCTTAAGTGAGGAGGAAAGTCCAACCCTGAATATGAGTGTCACCATCCCATGGACTGTTATCCCCAAACAACTGAAAAGAAACTGGGGAAGAAAAGGAACTGAGCTGCCAGCATTTGTTTCTCTCTGCTTCTTGAGTGCAGGCAATGTTATCTGCACCCTTATTCTCCTGTCAATACAGCTATAACCCCTTTTTATGCCATACCTTCCTTGCCAGAGTGGACTACAGCCTCTATCACAAGCCAAAGTGAAACAGAAGTCCTTGAGTTGCATTTGTCAGAGGCTTTGTCACAGCAAGAGGGAAGGTAACTAATAGGTTCCCAGTGAGTTTCTCAAACGGAGAGCCAAGAGCTCAGGCTCTGGGGTCAGACTGAATGAACTTGAACTTGAGCTCAGCCACTTTATGGCTGATAATCTTGGACAAATCAATAGATTTTTCTGAGTTTTCTTATGCTAAGTGGTCAGCCTTGAAAATATACAAATAAAATTATATGCATTCAACAGATTGTATTTACACACACACACACACACACACACACACACAAATATGCATTCAAAACAACAATTATGTGGGGGAAAAACAGTCCATGAATTTAAAGAAGAGTGGGAAGTATCTATAGAGAGTTTGGAGAGAGGAGAGGTAAGAAAGAAATGTTATAATTAAATTATAATCCTAAAAATATAAATAAATAAATACAATAGCAAGAAAGAAGCAACAAAAAATAAGAGCATAAGAGCTATGATTCTTAAGAAGAGTCCATATGTGTGTGTATAAAGCACTTAGCATAGTACTTACTGCTACACAGTAAGTGCTCAATAAATACTAGCCATTATATCATTACCACCATCATCATCACCATTATCATCCATCATCATCTTGTTCAACATCATTATCATCCAGAGTTCTGCGCAAAGCCTATTACAATTCCCCCAGAGGCCCTGACCTAGGCTGACTTTAGATAAATTGCTGACTTTCGTAGTCACTCATTTCCTGTGTTCGCCGCTGTAGGGCAGTGACTTTCACTTTGATCGACTATTGTCACCACTTAATGTGGGCCTCTCAAGCAGCTGGACAACCCACTCTGCCAGTAGTTGAAATGCTGGCCAAATATGTGGCTTCTACAGAGATATTCTTGGAGCATGAGCTCAGGAAGCTTCCGCTCCCTAGGACTGGAGTTAGAGAATCATCTTTTTGATTTCCAGAGCCTGAATCTGTATGAAAAGGAGAAAGCCTGTACCAGGGCCAAAGGTACTATTATTGATTAAAATCTCTTGAGAAAATGGGAGAATGTTAGTCATTTATCAAAAATAGTAAGGTAGAACTCCCCCAGGACAGTCAACACCCACATAAAAATGCACAAGACTGACCCCAAAACCTTCCATCTCCTTTCTATTAGAGAAACTCAGAGCACCCTGGACTTTGGGGGGAGCCAAAAGTTTTGGCAGGTATACATCCTCCACTGTAACCCTGAAAGAGATAGATGAACAGAGAAGCATTGGCCAGTATCTAATTCTAACTGACCAGATTTCTGGTATCAACTATCCCCATCTCCATCTTGATCTCAAACCAAATAGTAAAGTCTAGTTTCTGACATCTTGAATGATTTGCAGCGTATACCCTAGACCACTTTCATCTTGAAATACACACGGCTTCCCATCTTCTCATTGATTCTCTTGACATCAACAATGTAATGTGTTTGGCATCCTCCTCCCATACCCCCAAATGTCACCCTACAACCTAGTTCTGTCTCCCAACACAGTCTTACATTCAACCTCACTCTTCCAGCTTGTTCTTTCCTTTTATTCCTTGGCTACAGCTAGGGACATCTGTGGGTACAGGGCTCTTGGCTGGTCTAGCAGCTTAGCTTAGGCCCTCAGAAGCCTTGATCTTGGTGGGCTTGTAGCAGGCTAACTAGTAGGCAGGATCCTGGATTGTCAGATGATAAACTATTGTGTGTTGGCCATCCTGGCAGTACTATTAATTTTATGACATCACAATCAGTACTCTGCATGTGCCTCAGAGCTTGGAAGTAGAGATACACTCAGGAAACAAATATTTGTACACCTCAGCTCCAGTGGTTTGGATGACTTACAGAGTAACCATCCCTGTTCATCACGGGGTAGGCTATTCCAGGACCATCATATTTTGTGAAAGCATCTAAATGGTGCTGACAAAGAGACTGTGGTCTTAGAGCAGAAGCTCTCTTAGAACTTTGTAATTACAAGGTTTCCTGTGTTTGCGGACCACCGTTACCTCTGTATCTACACTATCCAGCCTGTTTCCATCTCTAGTGCTATTCATGGACTACCCACCACCATCTGTCTATTGAACCACGGCAGGAGCCCTGCCAATCTCTTCGCTGCCACCCACCCATGAGTACCTATAATCTGTTCTCCGTAAGTTACCAGAGTGATTTTTTTTTAATACACATAACACCACACCACTTTAATGTATAAATCCCTTTAACATATTGTGGTAATATTTTAAAACACAGACTCATTTCTGGGGATGTATAATAAAGTATTTATAGATTAAAGGATATGCTGAGTTATGTTTAATACTTAAATGTGCATGATGAGAGTAGTGGGTATATGTGAAGTGAGATTATATGTTAATTATTGAAGCTTCATGATGGATGCATAAATGTTCATCATATGATTCTCTCTAATTTGTTATATGCTTGGAAATTAAGGCCAGGAATGGAGCTTAGTAGTAGAGCATTTGCTTAGAAATATACATATGGAGAGAGACATGGAGACAGACAGAGAGATAGAGATAGGAAGATAGGTGGAGAGACATAAGGAGGGGGAGAAAGGGAGGTAGAGAGGGGTGATTCCAATAGGCCTAAAATCTCAGCAGTCAAGATATTGATGCAGGAGCATTGAGAGTTCAATATCAGCATGAGATTGTGATACCCTTTCTCAAAAAAAAAAAAAAAAAAAAAAAGAAAGAAAAGAAATGATAAGAAGCAAAATTATCTTGATTAAAAGCATAATAAAATGACAAAAGCCAATAGCAATAATAAAAACAAATTAAAAAGATACCCCATTCTGAACAATATCAACTCACAACCATAGTTTAGAAGACACTGTTTATTGTTGCCACTAGCCACTATCTCTCTGATGCTTTCTCCCACCAGTTTTTTTTTTCCATTTGCCTTCAATGACACTGTTCTTTTGTGCTTTGCTTTAAGTACATCCAAACCTACTTCCTATCCTGTTCCCTCTGTCTGAAATGCCTACTACTATATGGACGTGTTTCTCTTTTCTTTATTCAGCATCATAGATACGGTACAAGTACCTCTGCAAAGAGGCTGTCTCTGTTCTCTTCTTACTATGTACAGTCAGATATACAGACATACCATCTATGGCCTCTAGAGATACACACATATCACTAGCCTTACCTGAACAACCTAGTGAAGATAGCCTTATTCAGTCAACTTTGTCACTGTAATGCATTCTTCTACGTTTTCTTCTGAACTTAGCATTATTTGCAATTTTTATTTGTTATTGTTATTTTGTTTATTATCTGCTTTTCTTGCTAGAATATAAGTTCCCTGAGAGAAGAGACTAGAAACAATTGCATTGTATATAACAGATGCTTGGTAAGTATTGGTTAAATGAAGGAAGAAATGAGCTTCAGTGTAAGTTTGTTTTGTGTACTTTGGGAAGACTAGTGTTCATATGGCTTATAGCCAAGATAGAGAAAGCAGATGCCTCCAATGCTAGGCAGCACACGGTCTTGCTTTGAATATTGAATACTCCACTAGGACCTTGTACTTACTTTCTATTCCCAGTGATAACAGTGAGGGTAGAACACTTCCTGACACAGAGTCCACACTAAGTGAAGATTACCTGTCATTTTCTGGATTAGAAAAGACTTTAATTTTGAGTTTTGTTCTGCATACTATGTTTCATTCCAAAAATCCTGGAACAGTTGATTTTGCAGCAGGTTGGAACCAGCTTTTAACATTATGGTAGTCATATAAAAGCACCAAGCTATCAAGGTCACACTGACAGGCACGCCTTTAAACTAGATGCTCTGCCTGTCCAATCATCCAATCCCTGCTGTCTGAATGCCTACCTTTCACACCAGATGAGCAAGGAAAGCCGCTTTTCACTGCAGAATAAACAAAAGTCAAAAAGTCAAGATAAATAGAAAACATGTGTATTTGTAATAAAACTATGTGAAGAGATCAGAATTACTTAACAAATCACAAAAGCCTTAGTGTAAGTACAGAAGAAAATTAATACCTAAAATGAAATGACATAGGAAGATTGAGAACTCAGATGGACAGAAAGTGACAATATCAACAAAAAGAAAGTAGGCATTGTTATTAGCCAATGAAATAGCATTAAAGGGACAAAGAGGAAATTTTCATGTTAAATAAAGGAACCGTTCATCAGTGATATACAATGCAGGGAGAAAATCCTATGTATCTAAGGAGGTTGCTTCAAAATTTATGAAACAATAAGTATAAAAATAAATTTTTAATTCCCTATGCAAAGTGAAATATTTTACCATAGTCCTCAGAAATCAAAAGACTACTAGATCAAAAAAAAAAAAAAAATTAAAAGCAGGGCTTGAGAGATGGCTCGGGGGTTCAGAGTACTAGCTGCTCTTTTGGAAGACCCAGGTTTGATTCCAAGCATCCGTGCAGTGGCTCACGACTGTCTACCACTCTAGTTTCAGAGGATGCAACAGTGACATCTGGCTTCCTTGGGCACTGTACACACATGTAGTGCACAAATATGCAAGCAGGCAAAATACCCATACACAAAAAATAAAATAAATAAAAAATTAAAAGTAATAATAATTAAAAGCAAGAAAGCTTTGACTAACAGTATCAGCTATCTTGATAATACGGACAGTATGCATATAATTATGTATATAGATATGGGGTTTGTAACCAGTAAAAACATATAGTCTCTCAAGTGTATATAGATTGTTTATATACATTAAGTATCTTGCTAAAGAATCATTGTGACAGGGTTCTTGTTATGTAGCTGGCTTTAAGTGTCTTGCCTCTATCTGCCTCCCAGTTGATGAGATTACAAGTGTGTACATCACACCTGGCCTTCTGAAAACATTTTTAAATGTTCCTGTTATATAGACTGAATTATTGAGCACAATTCAGTACATTTTTAAAGTAAAAAAAGATAAATGTCAGCCTCAGTATGTTCATGTTACTATAAAAAATTACCATAGAGTAGGCAGCTTATAGAGTTAAAGCATTGATTTCTCGCACTTCTGACAGCTGAAAAGTCCAAAAGGTATCATCAGATTTGACGTCTGCTAAGGGTCTGCTCCTGGCTCATTCATAGATGATGTTTTCTCCTTTTGCCAATGTTTGAGTGGATAGCGAGGCAAAATGAGTGGGAATGAGGAGGTTGTCCTGTACATGCACCTGTTTTGAGGTTAGATATATTCTGGCAGGGTAGAAGAGGAAGTAGACGTGAGGTAACCAAGGAAACTGCTGCTTTACCTTGGTAACTACGTCTCCTGGTGACTTGGGTGTACTGTTGTGGCTCATCCTTCTTAAAGCTACAGTTGAGTTCTTTTTGCTGTATTTGAAATTGAGGCACCAAGACACTTTCCCAACAACCATACATGGCCACCAGTGAACTTACTGATGGAAGAGAAAGCTTATAGGGGCATCCTGACTCCGGAGCATGTATAGCAGAGTGGGCTGAAATGAAAGAGGCACCCAAGGGAAGAAACTTAAAAATGATGTCACACTAAGGAGACCTTAAGAAGCTTCTTTAAATCCAGTGGACAGAACCTAATGGACTGCTATCCATTCTTCAGGACAGCTCACCCCAAATCATTTTGGAGTGTGCACTCTGCTTTGCTAAATAAAACTATCCTTAAACTATCTGGATCTCTCAACTGAAATCTCTCTCTACAGAAGACATGGACCAAGGAGAACTCTTTATGGGTAACATTCTTAGAAGGTGGAACATGCTAGATCACCAACTGGAGCCTCTTATATAATAAGGGCCTTAATCCCAGGCAAGGAGACCCTGCTTCTAAAAGTTAATTCCTCCCCCAATTAGTCAAATTAGTGATTAATTTTCAAAAAAGAATTGGAGAAACAGATCATAGCAATATCCAATTTTTTTTTATATTTAAGACATATTCTAAGTTAACATGGTAAAGAGGAAATAAAACAAAAATTGTCAATTATTTAGAGGTTAATGGTAATGAAAACATTAATTATCAAAACCAGTAGGAAGTAGCCAAAGTTGCTCTCTGGGATAAAATTATAATCAAAGACATTTATTAGAAAACAAAGAAGTTTAAAAATAGACTACTGTAGAAGACTGAAACATGATGCATATTTCCCAGCCTGTATAAAAGTTAGCAGGCTGGGCATGGTGGTGCCTGTCTGTAATGTTAGTACTCAAGAGGCTAAGATAAGATCATGAGTTCAAGGCCATCCAGAGTTACATAGTGCTTCCCTATCTCAAAAATAAAATGAACTCAAAATGAGCCAAAGACCAAAAACTCCCAGAATAAAGCTCTGCAAGACACTGGCAGTATTTTTTTTTCTGGATATAACCCCAAGAGAAAGAAACAAAAGCAAAAAAAAATGACAAATGAGATCACGTTTATCTCCAGAGCTTCTGCACAGCAAAGGAGACAATCAGCAGAGTGAATCGGCAGCCTAGAAAATGGAAGAAAATTGTGGTCAGTGACTAATCTGACAGAGTGTTAATATGCAGAGTACATAAGAAACTCAAAAAAAAAAAAAAAAAAAAAAAAACCTCACAGACAAACCCAAATAATCCCATTAAAAATGGGAAATGATCTGAATCTTATTAAAAGGAAAAAAAATGCTCTGACCAACAAATATATGAAAAAAGGTTCAATCTCATTAGGCGTCAGAGCTACACGATTCTAGCTCACTCTAGTTAGAATAGCTATTGTCCAATAAAAAAAAAATAGCAAATGCTGCTGTGGGTATGGATTAAAAGGAATTCTTATACAATTTTGGTGGGAATGTAAATTAACACACTATTACTGTTGTATGGAGACTTCTCAAAAAATCTGTGTATGTATTCAAAAGAAATGAAATCACCCTACCAGACACCTGCACATCCATGTTTACTGAAGTTCTATAATACTCTGTAGCTAACATATGGAATCATCCTAGGTACCAATCAACAGCTGAAGGGATAAAGAACATTTGTTGTGTATATACACACAGTGAAGTATTTTTCAGCCACAAATAAGAATGAAATCCTGTCATTTTTTGCAAAGTGGAAAGAGTTTGAGGACATTAGATGAACTATACCAGACACAGAAAGCAAATGTCAAGTGTTCCATTCTCTTTCTCTCTCTCTCTCTCTCTCTCTCTCTCTCTCTCTCTCTCTCTTCTCTCTCACACACACACACACACACACATACAGTAGAAATTACTAGAAATTAGGTTGGGGTTTGTAGAAAAGGAGGTTATTTTTCAATGCATGTTATGTACATATATGGAAATATCACGTAGAATCCCAATAATGTGCACCATATTTTAACTAAAACTTTTAAAACACAGGTTAAGCAAAGAACTCAAATGATTAGAAATCCTGAGCCATAGTGACCTGTCCCCTGAACCTACACCCAGCTGATACCCTGTTCTGAAAGGTATCTGTACTCCCCCTGAACACCTATGCTCCGGTGCCATTCCCTTCCCCACATCCTGCCTTTTTGTGTCTATAACCTCTGTGTAAATAAGTAAATTATGATGTGATTTAAATAACTAAATAAATAAAATTAAAAAAAAATAAGAAATCCTGAGTTTTTAGTGAAACAACATGGCTTACCTTGTACTCTTGCAGGTTTAGGTGGGCATCGATCCTCTAGTGTATGTCCTTAGCAGTCCTGAATCGAATGCTGTTCAGCGGCTGCCTTTGTAGGATTCATTATCATTTGAGAAGTATTGAGATAAAGGAGCTCTTTCTTCCCTGTGAAACATACCTAATGTACACTTGGCATTGAGACAGAAACAAGGTTTGATGGCAAAGGAACTGCCAGCATGGATGTGTAAAGTACAACCCCTCATACTACTCTGTAGCCCTCTAGAACATTTAAACTTGAACTTTTTAAACTAAAGCCAGTCTGATTCCCCCTCACAGAAATAAACACATTTCAGTCACATAAGATGCTATGGTATGCTTGAATGGGTTATAGAAGTGTGTGGAACAGCACTGGAATTATAAATATGCACTATGGTGGGCATTATGTGAGACTGGATAATGGAAGGAAACATGTCAAGTATCTCTAGCTGAAAATTGCCAAGAGGGTTCAGGCAGGTCAAGCTGGCTTTGAAATACATCTCAAACATAAGATCATTGCCTACTTGGAAATAAATCAGCCTACTCAATTTCTTTTCCCCACCTAGACTAAGAAAGTCATTTTCTGGACAACAGGCTGTTTGTTACACCCAGTGAGCCTTGCTTGGAATCTGAGAGTATTCACGATGGCACAGGTGTCCTGGGGAATAGGTTTTACTTTTCTCCCAATTACTTAAGAAAGGGCTTTCACCAGGCAGTAACAGTGCATGCCTTTAATCCCAGCATCAGGAGAGAGAGGAAAGCAGATTTCTGTGAGTTTGAAGCCAGCCCAGTCTACAAAGAGAGTTCCAGGACAGCCAGGACTGTTACACAGAGAAACTCTGTCTCAAAAGAAAAAGGAAGGAAGGAAGGAAGGAAGAAGGAAGGAAGGAAGGAAGGAAGGAAGGGCTTTACTTTCTTTGGGGTTGGCTTCATCTGAAGGTATATTTCACTGTGATGGGGAAGACAGTATGGCAGGAGCATGAGTGACCAATCACATCACATCTGCTTTCAGGGAGGAGAGAGATGGGAGTATTGTTGCTTTTTTTAAATTTCTTCTTTCTGTTCAGTCCAAGAGTCCAGCCCACACTTTGGGTGCACCTTCCCACCTTAGTTAATCTAAATAACTCTTCACAATATGTCCATAAGTCTGTGCTCTGGGTGATTCTAGAGCCAATCTATTTGGCAATAAATATTAACCATTATCAATGCATTGTTCCCTGGGCTTCAAGACCTGGCTATCATGAAAACCATTTAATTTGACAGGAATCAAAAGGTGAAGTATTCTTATCATTATTCAAAGAATCTCTGAATTAAAAATGTAAAGAACTTTTATAAAGACAATTAAGACTCTCTGTCTATAACAGAAGCATAAATTTGTATGTGAGCATCTGTTTCCATGTGCATGATACTATGAGGAAATGACCCTGGTCTCTCTCCATCCTTCTGGATGTCAGAAAGGAAGCTTTGTATGGCTACTAATATACATTTGGAGTCAGTGGCAAGGGACCAGGGGCACAGGTAAGGATTTGGTTTACAAAAACTTCACAGGTGCAATAACATAGCATCCTAGACACAAAGGAAAAGACTTTGACACTTTGCATACGTAGGTTTGTTTCAGCTTGGGAATGTTCTGCATAGACAGAAGCTACTGTACTGTTGGGTGACAGTTCTTTGTTGGGTAGTAAAGTGTACAGGATGCTTGCCAATTTATGAAATAAAACAGGATGGGGAGCAGGAACTGGGTCCTTAATGTAATGGCTCTTGAAACACACGTGGGCATAAGTACCCCCCTCTAAGAACTGATAAAATATAGATTGCCACGTCCTGTCTGAAATTTCTGAGTAAGTTAGTGTTGGACGGAACAATGAATTTGCATTTCCAGCCATTACTCGGGTGAATGCTGGTGTTTCTGGCCCGGGGCTTCACTTTAAAGACCACTGAGAAAATGCAACATATTGGACCATCAGGGAAATTATCAGGACAGCGAGAGCTCTGAGCCATAGACAATAATAGTACTTGCCAGATTACCTGTTGATTCTCAAGGCTGTGCAAGAAAGGAGAATGCAGCATAGGAAGCTGAGATGACTTTTGAGCAAGAATTTTTCAAGGCACCAGAAGTTAGCAAGGCTCCATGAAACACTAGAGCCCTTGGTGTTGGGGCCTATGAAACAGAAAAATGGCCAGAGAACAGAGCTTCTTAGTGTCTGAAGAGGGGACCCAGGACATGTCTTCCAAAGGCTACTGAGAACTCCAACAGGGTGCCTGACCTACTGTTATCTAAGTATGCTCAGGGAAGATCTATCTCATATTCCTAGATTCTGTCTGGTGTACAAAGACTTTTGAGATCCTAGAGGCTCTCCAAATTGACTAAGGGATGTGGCCATATTCTTCATAGAGGCCAAGAGTTTCTTTTGAGATATTTGTTACTATCCTTATTCCTGCTGAGAAAAGACAGGGAGTCTTTTCCCACTAAAATCCATCCAACTCTTCCTATCAAATGTTTATTTCATGTTAGGAAGTAATTAATCATAATAATATGTTGGATGTTTAGGGGAAGGAATGTGTAACAGAGAGGCATTTCTACTGATCTTGGCTAGAAAAGTTCAAGAGATTACAATGGTAGTAAAGGGCAAGGGACCTGGGGATAGAAGAGGGGACTAAGGAGTTTCAAAGGAAGGAGGAGTGAGAGTATTCTAAGCACCCATCCAAGGCAAGTCCATGGATCACAGGATGTCAGCTATTCATATCATGTTCTGGATTTCAAGTGTGTTTGCCTTGCCCATAAGTAAAAGATTTGTTTAATCTTCCAGTTGATTTTACATTTGCAATACATCATTGAGAACAATTCCACCATTACATAGATAAAGTGCACAAAATAGTAACAGACTCATCAAGGGGAGACGGTTCAGTGGGTAACGATGATCCCCATACAATTCTAAGAGCCTGAGATTCACCCCAGAACTCCTGTGAAGATGGAAGGAGAGAATAGACCACACAAAGTTTTTCTCTGCCTTCTACTCATATGTGCCTACATATACACACAAACAAACAAACAAACAAATAAGCTGTTTTGGAAAAAATAACAAAAGCTAGCATTTGTTCATGTCTGCCCCTGTGCCAGGCCCAGAATCATGTACTTCACTCCATTCTCTCGTCTCATCCCCTAGTGAGGTGGGTCCTAGCAATTTGTAAATGAGGAACTGCAGTTCGTTATGATAAATTGACTTCCCCAGGATGTCATAGCAAGAAAACTGGTGGTATTGACTGAAGAAAAATAAAAGGAGCAAGCTAAGCCTGGAGTAAGAAGGAAGAAAATAATACAGATTAGAATGGAAATTGATGGAATAGAAAGACTAAAAAGAAAAGCAATGAAGAAAAAGCAAAAGGCTCCTTTAATAAGACTGGCAAAATTGAGAAAATTTTAGTGAGATTACCCATGAAACAGAGGGCCTCAGTTTACCAAAAGCAGGAGTGAAAGGAAGAACACAGTTAGTTATCCACCATGTGGATATGCAAATATGGAAATACAGTATGCAATTGTATGCTGACAAATAAGATATCTTTGATGAAATGGACAGATTCCTAGACAGATAATGTTATGCCATTAGTTTATCTCCCCAGCTCATGTTCTAGAACCATTTTCTTCAATGCAGCCATGTTGGGAGGCGGGGCCTGTAAGGTGTGTAGGCCATGAGAGAAGAATTACTGTAAAAAGGCTTGCTGAGTGAATTTGATTCATTTCCTCTCTCTTTTGCCATGAGTACAGCTTCTATCACTTTCTGTCCTTCCACTTTCTGCCATGTGAGAATGCTCAAGGCACTTAAAGCACCAGAAACACACACACTTGGAAACCATAATATACAAGCAGAAGACCAGTATGATTTTTTTAAAAAAAGCAATATGAAACAAAAAAATCTCATGTTGGCCATCTACTAATGGGCAAGAAGCCTACCCTTATGTATGGCTTATATATCCAGTAAGACCCCATTAGGGAAAACTAATTTTTCATTTGTGAGCAGTTATCAATTGGAGATAGCTTCTGGGTTAGCAATGGGGGATTGTGTCCACCTCTTTGCCTGCTGGTACTGCATCAGGCCCAGGCCTGTGCAGGCCCTGTGCATGCTGCTACAGTGACTGAGTTCACATTTGTCAGTCCCACTGTGTTTAAGAGGCCTTAGTTCCTTGCTGTTTTACATTCCCTCTGGCTTTGACAGACAGGGTTATCTGAGCTCTGAGGAGTTTCATGAAGATATCCCATCTAGGACTGAATGCTCCAAAGTTTCTGACTCTCTGCAGTCTCCATGTGTGGGTCTCTGTGTTAGTTCCCATTTACTGCAAGAGGAAGCTTCTCTAATGATGGTGAAGTATGATGAAACAGTTTTGATGTATGTGCTAGGAAGAGCCATTGTTGTCCTGAGTCAGAGCATTAAAGGCAGGTCCAGTGAGGACTCAGAGAAGCAGAGCTGTAGAGAAGGCCCTGGTCTTCTTGAGACAAAAACACTGGCTGAGATATAGAGTATAGACTGCTCTGATGAGTCCCTGGGCAGAAACCTAGGGAAAAGACACCCTTGTCACAAAGAGGTAAAGAACTTCACTGAATCCATCGATGTCCTAGGCCAGGACTTTGTGGAAGACAGAACCTAAGATCAGTGAACTAGAAAAGCCCGAGACTTGTGGAGTGGGGGACACCACAGATTGCCAGAGCAGCAATATCAGAACTCAGTGATGAAGCCATGTTTCAGCCTCCATGAAGGTGTCTCTGGTGGCCGAGGAGGCTTTGGTGGAAGTAGAGGTCAAGGCACAGACTTCAGGGACCTAGGAGGTGGAGGAGGAAGTGGGCAAGGGTGAAAGTTTCCTGTCTGGGGGTAACTGGGGTGGAGGTAGTAACCCAAGAGGCAAAAGAGTAAACCAGTCAGGAAGAATGTGATGGTGGGAACACATTGGCATGAAGGCATCTTTATCTGTTGTGGAAAGAACAATGTCCGTATCTGAAAGAATCTGTAAATGGGGAGAAGAGAGTCTTTATTTCAGAGGAAGATGACAAAATTGAATGCCAAGCCTGGAAGCCCTTCTGTTCTGAGCTGGCAACAACAATCCTGGGCATTGTTGACCAGATCCACATCAAGTTGGGGGCCAAGCTTGGGGCAACCTCAGACACCACCATCTCCCACATCTCTGATCTGGTTTATGCAGTTGAGTTCTCCCACGGCTCTGGCGGTGACCTCATCAACTTGACCAATGAGAGGACCAACACTGGTATTGTGATTGAAGATGCTCAGCACACACACACAAATAAGTAGCATGTTTATCCTAATGGTGGATGTGACCTGTGCTGATGTGGCCCTGCCAGACCAAACCCAGACTGTGGCCAACACCTTCCTATGGAATGGAGGCTACTTTATGATTTCCATTAAGGCCAACTACATTAAGTCCACAGCCTTTGCAGAAGCTGTGTTTGCATCTGAAGTGAAGAAGATGCAGCAGAAGAACATGGAGCCCAGGAGAGGTTGACACTCTATGAATGAGACCATGCTGTGATTGTATGTATGTACAACCACCTCCCAAAGCGAAGATCAGACACTCAGAGCTGTGTAAATTTGAAGAAATGTGTGTTGCTGCTATTGCATGTGGTTTCTATTAAAAACTTATCTGTCAAAAAATCAGTGAACTAGGATGTTTAGTAGGACAGGGTCTCTTTGTAGCTTTGGATGCCCTGGAAATATATATTTATTTATAATATATATATATATAATTTATATAATATATATATTGCTTCAAATTCACAGAGCTCCACCTGCTTCTACCTCTCCAGTGCTAGGATGGAGATGTGTCACTATGGGCAGTTTGTAAAACTTTTTTAACTGCAATTTGCAAGAAGGGAAAGATGATTTAAAGATAAAGTTTATAATTAAAGAGAAGTAGATCTTAATTTTCAGTGTTTGCATGTACAGACATAAGAAAGTGTGAGAGTGGTGTAGACTGTTAAACTGAATAAACCACAAGAGAGGAGCAAGAGGTATTTTTAGGGGCAAAAGGTCATATGGGACATGAAAGTAAAAGGAAATGTGAATATGCTTGGCCCAGGAAGTGGCACTATTAGGAGGTGTCCCCTTTTTGGAGTAGGTGTGGCCTCTTGGAGTAGGTGTGACCTTGTTGGAGTGGGTGTGGCCTTGTTGGAGGAAGTGTGTCACTATGAGGATGGGTTTTGAGACCCTTGTCCTAGCTGCCTGAAAGCCAATCTTCTTCTGTTTGCATTTGGAACAAGATGCAGAATTCTCAGTTTCTCCTGCACAGTGCCTGCCTGGAAGCAGCCATGCTTCTTGCCATGATGATAATGGGCTGAAACTCTGAAACTGTAAGCCAGCTCCAATTAAATGTTGTCCTTATAAGACTTGCCTTGGTGTCTGTTCACAACTATGGAAACCTAAGACAGAACAGTACTTGGATGGGGAGGTAGAAGAGAGGGAGAGACAATGGGGAAGAAGAGGATCAGAAAGAAACAACAAAAACAAGTTTGTTTGAAATTTCCATAATGGAATGTAATTCTTAATAATCCATTACAAATTAATTTCTTAAAAATGAAGAAGACATAATTTTTTTTTTGTAAATCTTTTAGCTTGGTCATATAAAGAATGAAAGAAGTGTGTTTAAGAGAATAAAACTGAGTAGCTGAGCAAGCAACTGTTTAAGAAAGAGATTGTTATTATAGATGTTAGGTTGCAAACTTGGGACAAATGGTAAGGTGCCTATTTAACATATCCAAGGGACCTTGCTGCCAGGTTCTCTCTGCATCCCTCAGTCATACCTTGTTACAGGGCCCTCCCTCCTGGCTAGCATACCCCAGCCCCTACCCTAACTTCTCTAGCACAGTGGTTGGGCTGCCCTTCCTTATATAACCCAACCATTTTGGTTATCTGCTCTCTTTGCACCTTTGGTCCTCCTGGCTGCCACACTCGTTTCCTTCTCGTCTCTCTCCCCCTTCCATTACCCATCTCTCCACATGGCATAGCTCTGTCTGGTTATGTCCACTCTGAATTCTCCTAGATGACCCTGCCTCTGACTGTGCTTTCTCACACATCTATAATAAACCTTCTTCATCATACCTAGGATCAGTCAGTTTCCTTTCTTTTTATTTTATTCTTTTCATTCAATAGACAGAAGGAAGCCAGTGCTATTCACTATGACAATGAGAGAATGGCTGCAAGAGTAGAGGATATCTCAGAGATCTTTAAGGTTGTCCGTCTCATTAGGTTGCCATGCCAGGGCCTCGGAGGCAGAATACCTTAAAGACAGGCACCAGGGTACTTGTGGACTCCATGCCAGGCCACCTCAGGTCACTGTTTCCTTCATTTCAGCAAATCATTCAACTGTGGCTCAAGCAAGCCTGAGTATAGTTCAGAGCACTGCTCCTAAGCTCCAAGCAGTGAACCTTAGTGGCATCCTTGTAATGCTAATTTTGCAGGTGCACAGATTACAAACTCTGTGCAGGAAGTTGAATCCAATGACACAGCTATGTATCCCAGAAACGAGAGGATTAAAGTAGGAAGACTGTGATGTTCAGGCCAACTGGAGCTACACAGTGAATTCAAATCCAGTTTGTGAAACTTGTGAGATATTGTATTAATGAAAAAGAAAAGAAAGAGATGGCGCTGGTTTCAATCTCCAGTACCCAAAACCTCACTGGATTAGAAAGAATGCCTAGACCTAGGGGTTTTTTTTAAGGTTTTTTTTTTTTTGTTTTTTTGTTTTTTTTTTACATTTTTAATTGGATATTTTATTTACATTTCAGATGTTAACCCCTTACCCCATTCCCCCCTCCAGGAACCCCCTATCCCATCCCCCCTCCTCCTGCTTCTCTGTGGATGTGCCCCTACCTACCCCCTCCCACCTCCCCACTCTCGAATTCCCTCACACACAGCATCCAGCCTTCATGGGACCAAGGATCTCCTCCCCCACCTATCCCCAACAGGGCCATCCTCCCTTACATATACAGCTGGAGCCATGGATCCCTCCCTAAGTGCTCCCAGGCTGGTGGTTTAGACCCTGGGAGCTCTGGTTGGTTGGCATTGTTGCTCTCCTCATGGGACCGCAAACCTTTTCAGCTTCTTCAGTCTTCTCTCTAACTCCTCCATTGGGAACCCCTTGATCAGTTCAATGGTTATCTGTGAGTATTCGCCTCTGAATATGTCAGACTCTGGCAGACCTCTAAGGAGACAGCTATATCAGGCTCCTGTCAGCATGCACTTCCTGGCATCCACATCAGCATCCACCTTTGGTGACTGCACATGGGATGGATACTCAGGTGAAATGGTCTCCAGACGGCCCCTCCTTCAGTTTCTGTCCCACACTTTGTCTCCATATTTGCTCCCTTGAGTATTTTGTTACTCCTTCTAAGAAGGACCAAAGCACCCACAGTTGGTCTTCCTTCTTCATGAGCTTCATGTGGTCTGTGAGTTGCATCTTGGGTATTTCGAACTTTTGGGCTAATATCCAATTATCAGTGAGTGAATACCATGTGTGTTCTTTTGTGATTGGGTTACCTCATTCAGGATGATATTTTCTAGTTCCACCAATTTGCCTAAGAATTTCATGAATTCACTGTTTTTAATAACTGAGTAATACTCCATTGTATAAATGTACCACATTTTTTTGTATCCATTCCTCTGTTGAAGGACATCTGGGTTCTTTCCAGTTTCTGGCTATTATAAATAAAGCTGCTATGAACATAGTGGAGCATATGTCCTTGTTGTATGTTGGAGCATCTTCTAGGTATATGCCCAGGAGTGGTATAGCTGGGTCCTCAGGTAATGCTATGTCCAATTTTCTGAGGAACCGCCAGACTGATTTCCAGAGTGGTTGCACCATCTTGCAATTCCACCAACAATGGAGGAGTTTTCCTCTTTCTCCACATCCTCACCAGCATCTGCTATCACCTGAGTTTCTGATCTTAGCCATTCTGACTGGTGTGAGGTGGAATCTCAGGGTTCTTTTGATTTGCATTTCCCTGATGACTAAGGATGTTGGACATTTCTTTAGGTGCTTCTCGACCATTCAAGTTTCCTCAGTTGAGAATTCTTTGTTGAGATCTGTACCCCATTTTTAATAGGGTTATTTGGTTGTCTGGAGTCTAATTTCTTGAGTTCTTTATATATATTGGATATTAGCCCTCTATCAGATGTAGGATTGGTAAAGATTTTTTCCCAATCTGTTGGTTGCCATTTTGTCTTACCAACAGTGTCCTTTGCCTTACAGAAGCTTTGCCATTATATGAGGTCCCATTTGTCAATTCTTGCTCTTAGAGCATAAGCCATCGGTATTCTGTTCAGGAACTTTCCCCCTGTGCCTAGGTGGGTCTTCCCCACCTTCTCTTCTATTGGTTTCAGTGTATCTGGTTTTATGTGAAGGTCCTTTATCCACTTGGACTTGAGCTTTGTACAAGGAGATAAGAATGGATCGATTTGCATTCTTCTGCATGCTGACCTCCAGTTGAACCAGCACCATTTGTTGAAAATGCTGTCCTTGTTCCACTGGATGGTTTTAGCTCCTTTGTCAAAGTTCTAGTGACCATAGGTGTGTGGGTTCATTTCTGGGTTTTCAATTCTATTCCATTGATCTTCTTTCCTGTCTCTGTACCAATACGATGCCATTTTTATCACTAGTACTCTGTAGTACAACTTGAGGTCAGGGATGGTGATTCCTCCAGAAGTTCTTTTATTGTTGAAAATAGATCTCACTATCCTGTTTTTTTATTATTATTATTATTCCAAATGAATTTGCAAATTGCTCTTTCTATCTCTATGAAGAATTGATTTGGAATTTTGATGGGGATTGCATTGAATCTGCAGGTTGCTTTTATCAAGATGGCCATTTTTACTATATTAATCCCGCCAATCCATGAGCATAGGAGATCTTTCCATCTTCTGAGATCTTCTTTGATTTCTTTTTTCAGAGACTTGAAGTTTTTGTCATACAGATCTTTTACTTGCTTGGTTAGATTCACACCAAAGTATTTTATATTATTTGTGACTATTGTAAAGGGTGTCATTTCCCTAATTTCTTTCACAGCCTGTTTATCCTTTGAGTAGAGGAAGGCTACTGGTTTGTTTGAACTGATTTTATATCCAGCCACTTTGCTGAAATTGTTTATCAGGTTTAGGAGTTCTCTGATGGAGGTTTTAGAGTCACTTAAGTATTCTATCATATCCTCTGCAAATAGTGAAATTTTGACTTCTAGGCTTAAAAGAATGCCTCAGAAAGCCTTGGGGCCCAGGTAGAGATTTAGAGCAGAGCTCTAAATGCAAACTTGCCCCCCATCCCTACAAATCCCAGAACTACAAAGCTACCAGCCCCCAGTGCAAATCAGAAAAGTGACTTCAGCTCATGACAGTTAAAGCATGGGCTGTGCCCAGTAAAGCCTTAGGAGTCCCTCTGCCATGGTATGTCCAAGAGATGGGACAGGGAGTCAAAGAGGATCACAGTCCAGCTAAGATTTAATGTAATTTACCCTGTTGAATTTTAAACTTCCTTAGGACCCTTTACTCTTTCTTTTTCCATATTTCTATCTTTGGGGATAGAAATATTTGTGGAGTGTCATTCCCATCCTTGTGTTTTGAAAGTAGATTACTTGTTTAATTTCTCAAAGCTTTACAGAGTGGCAATGAACTTGTTGAATTATGTCCGTGTCCTCACATCTGGAGAAAATTTGCCTCAGGATAAATCATGCCCTGAGTCTCCTCTATATCTGATTTAGATGGTCTTTGAGTTGGTGCTGGAATGAGTTAAGACATTGAGGGTTAGCAGAGTATAATGAGTATGAGAGAAGAACATGAACAGAGGGAAGCAGGGAGAGAATGCTATGGTCTGAGTGTGTTCCCAAAAATTCACATGTAGAGGCAGAAGATATGGTTCAGTTGATAAAGTTCTGCCAACACATACCTGAGTTTGGATCCCCTATATCCATGTAAAAGCCAAGTATGGTATTACATGCTTTTAATACTAGTGCATGGGAAGCAGAAACACAAAGAGTTTAGAGGATGGCTAACTAGATAGTCTTGCTTCTTTGGTGAGCTCCAAGTTTACTAAGAAGCCCTATCTCCAAAAATAAGGTGGAAAGTAATAGGGTAAGACAACAGATATCAGCGTGTGTTCTTTTTACTGACATATATATGCTTACATATGGACATGCCTACATGCATACCAACACCTACATACACTAAATCATATGTGGGACCCAGTGAGATGGCTCAGAGTGTAAAGGCACTTGCTACTAAGCCTGATAATCTGAGTTCAACTCCAGAAACCCACACCACAAAAGAAGAGAACTGATTCTTCCTGACAAGTGGTCCTCTGTCCACAAATGCACCAGAGCATGTACTACTGTACACAATGTAAATATATGGATAGATGGATGGATAGATTAGATAGATAGATAGATAGATAGATAGATAGATAGATAGATAGATAGATAGATATGATTAAAAACCTCATTCACAACAGTGGTGGGTGTGGAGCCTTGTGGGAGGTCTTGAGGTCATGAGAGAGCAGTCTTCATGAATGAGTTGATACCAGTCTAAAATGGCTTAGTTGTGATTTTGATCTCTCTCTCTTATGCTGTGTGAAGGTGCAAGGTTATCCCACCATTTGCCATTTTACCTTTAGCTTTGTGAGGACATACAGGAAAGCTTTTAGCAGCTAGCAGCAGGTACCCTGATTTGGACTTTCTAGTATTTACAACTGTTTAAAATACATTTCTTTTCTCTCTTTAGTTAAATTGTTTTATTTTATTCCTGCTGGTATATATGTGCACCACATGTGTGCGTAATCCTGTAGAGGTCAGAAGAGGATATCAAATCCCCTGGAACTGGAGTTACGGAAGGCTGTGAGGTACCATGTGGGTTCTGGAAACTGAACTTTTGACCTCCATAAGAGTACTAATAGTTCTTACTGAGCTATTTATCCAGATCTCAAATTTCTTCTCTTTACAATGCTGGAGAGATGATGGCTCATCAGTTAAGAGTGAATACAGTCATTCCAAGCAACCTGAGATTGGTTCCCAGCACCCATGTCATGTGGCTTACAACTGCCTAACTGCAGCTCTGAGGGATCACCTCTGGGATATACAGGCACCTCTACTCATGTGCATATTCCCTCACACATACACATAATTAAAAATAAATCTTCAAAAAGAACAAATTACACTATTCTAGTTTGTGGATACATACTGAGTTAAGTCAAATACACACTGCTGAAATGGATCAGAGGAGACAACTATTTGAACAGATCAACTACAAGGAATCATTTAGTTTACATGTATTGGTATTTTACCTGCATGTAGGTCTGTGACTGACATGTATACAGTGTCCATGGAGGCCAGGAGAGGGCATTGGATCCCCTGAAACTGGAGTTACACTTGTGAGCCACTATGCTGGTGCTGAGAATCAACCCCAGGACCTCTTCAAGAGCAGCCAGTGCTCTTAACTGCTGAGCCATCTTTTCAGAGCCAAGATTCAAATATTAATTTAAAAATAAAGATAATAGTCAAAAAGTAAAATCTTATCCTAGCTTCTAGCCCATTTTTATTCTTTTGTGACACCCACCAGCATGCAGAACCACTCTATATTATAGATCCCCAGTGGCTACACTAAGCTGGGACTCAGTTACCTTACAGCCACCATGCTTAGCTAGGATCCATCATAAGTAACATTAACTTACCCACCAAAGACGATACTCGATATCTACTTTAAACATCATAAGAATAGGTGCCTAGATCCAGTGCAAAAACAAAAAATTGAAAACCCAAAACAATATGCCTCCTCTAGAAGATTGTGAATACATAGTTGAATGAAACAAATTCACTTTCAGCATGAAAGTCGAATTTAACAAAGAAATAGAACCACTAAAGAAAACTTGAACTGAAATAAAACTGGAAATGAAAAACTCAGGGTATCAAAAACCTCAGAGGTAAGCCTCACCAGAAGATTAAGAAACATGGAAAAGACAATTCCAAGTCAAGAAAATGAAGTAGAATAAATGAATAACTCAGTCTTTCTTAGATTTTTTTTTTTTGCGTCAAACTGTTAAATCTAAAAATAAAAGTCCAGACACAAAGCATCCAGGAAATATGGGAGGTATGAAAAAGAAAACCTACAAATATTAGATATAGAAGGAGTGAAACACAGGTAAAAGGCACATAAAATATGGTTTTTTAGATCATAAAATAAAATCTCTCCAAAGAGATGAATAGAAAGATACATATCAAAAAAAATTTAAAAAAAAACAAAAATACATATCAAGGTACAAGAGGCACACAAAATACAAAATAGACAGTACTATAAGAGAAACTTACATGACACATAATAATCAAAACATCAAGTGTACAGAACAAAGAAGGGATATTTAAAATGTCGAGGGAAATGATCAAGTCACGTATAAAGGTAGGCCCATCAGAATAACATCTGATTTTTCAATGGAAACTCTGAAAAACAGGTGAGTCTGAACAGATGTTTGACAAGCTCTGAGAAATCACATATGCCAGCCCAGACTACTATACCCACCCAAACTATCACAATCACAAGGGGGAGAGTTCCAAGATAAAAACAAAATTAAGCAATTTCTTCCCACCAATCCAGCTTACAGAAGGAAAACTTCAATCTGTAGAGGTTAACTACATCCAATAGGATACCAGGAATAAATCATCCTAGAAAAGTAAATTAAAAGAGCAGAAAAACCCACAACACAAGAACAAATGAACAGAAATAAATAAACACTGCTCATTAATAATACAGAGGAAATAATAGTGTCAATAATATGCTCATTAACAATACAGCTGTATTAATATTCTCAATTCTCAAATAAAAAGACACAGACTAACAGACTGAATTAGAAAACAGTATTCCATCCTTCTACTGCATCCAAGAAACACACCTCAGCATCAAGGACATATATTGCCTTAAGGTAAAAGAATGGAAAAAGGTATTTCAAGGAAATGTACCCAAGAAACAAACAGGCGTAGTTTTTTGTTTTGTTTTGTTTTGTTTGTTTTTTTTTTTGTTGTTTTGGTTTTTTTTTTTTTTTTTTTTTTTTTTTTTTTTTTTGTATCTGACAAAAGAGGCTTTGAACTAAAACTAATAAGAACATATAGGGAAGGACACTTCATACTCATCAAAGGACAATTTTTTCAAGTAGATACTATAACTCTAAACATCTGTGTAGAAACACAAGGACATCCAAGTTCATAAAGCAAAGACTACTACAGCTAAAATCACATATTGATCTTAACACAGTGTGTCTTAGTTAGAGTTTCAATTGCTGTGATAAAACACCATTACTAAAATCAATGTGGGGAAGAAAGTGTTTATTTTGCTTACACTTCCATGGCCTCTGCATCAACAAAGGCAGTCAGGGCAGGAATTCAAACCAGGCGTGAAGTTGAAAGCAAGAGCTGTAGAGGCCATGGAGGAGTGCTGCTTACTGGCTTGTTCCTCGCAGTTTGTTCAGTCTGCTTTCTTATAGAACCCAGGACCACCAGCCCAGGATAGCACCATCCAGAATGGGCTGTGCACCCCCAACCAATCACTAATTATGAAAATGTCATATAGGTTTGACAGTCTACAGCTGGATCTTACGAATGCGTTTACTCAATTAAGGTCCTCTCATATGATTTTAGCTTATGTCAAGTTAACATAAACACTAGCCAGCACACACAGTGATAGTGGATGACTCATATCCCACTCATGCCAATAAACAGGCCATCTTCCCCACTTAAAAGAAAAACACTAAACAGAGAAATGTAGGAGTTAAATAATGCGAAAAATCAAATGGATGTAAAAGGCATGTATTGAACATTCTACCCAAACACTAAAGAATATACATCCTCAACATACATGGACTTTTCTCCAAAACTTACCATATATGAGGACACAAAGCAACTCTCAACAGATACAACAAATTTTAAATAACACCATGCATCATATCTGACTACCATGAAGTAAAGCTTGATATCAACAAGAGAAACAGCAGAAAGTATACAAACTTAGGAAGCTGATTAACTCACTACTGAAAAAATTTGGTCAAGACAAAAATCAATAAAGACATTAAAATTTATTAGAATTGAATGAAAATGGAAACATACCTAATCATATGGAGAAAACAAAAGCAGTTCTAAGAGGCAAGTTCATAGTAATAAGTGCCTGTATAAAAATAATTGGCAGCCGGCCAGCAGTGGCACACCGCTGCAGTCGCTGCGCTCTAGAGTCTGAGGCGGCCGTCTGTCTCTCCCGACGGAGTTCAAATCCCACCTGTGCTTGCTCACAGGAAAAAAATAATAATAATTGGAGAGATCTCATATTAGTATGTTAGCAACACACTTGAAAATTCAAGAAAAACAATAATAAATAATACCCAAAAAGAGTAAGTAGGAAGAAAGAATCACACTCAGAATGGAAATCAGTGAAATAGAAAAAAAACACCACAAAGAATCAATGAAACGAAGAGTTAACTCTTTGAAAAAATCAGTAAGATTGACAAACTTTTAGCCGAATTAGCCAAAAATCACAGAAAGAACTAAATTAATAAAATTAGAGATGAAAAGGGGGCCATCACAACAGATACCTGTTTTATATAAAGCTGCTATAACCCTGATGCCAAGACAAACAAAAAATGATGCAAAAATTCTCAATGAAATAATTGCAAACTGAATCCAAGATACCAAGGAAATCCAAAAACCATAATGGCATACTTTTAAAAATCCATACTCCACCAAACTGGAAAATCTAAAAGAAATGAATGAAATTCTTGACATATATGACCTACCATATTTAAATCAAGGTAAAATCAATAATTTAAACAGATCCATAACCACTTGTGAAATAGAAAGAAGCAATAATTAAAAATCTCCCACCCTACCTCCCAAAAGCTCAGGACCAGATAAATTCAGTGCAGAATTCTACCATATTCTTCTTTAAAGAAAGTAACAGCAATACTCCTTAAATTATTCCACAAAACAAAAACTGAAGGAGTATTTTCTAATTCTTTTTATAAAACTGCTATAACCCTGATGCCAAAACAAATGAAAATTGATGCAAAAATTCTCAATGAAATATTTGCAAACTGAATCCAAGAACACATCAAAAAAATTATCCACCAGTATCAGTTCATCTCACAGATGCAGGGGTGATTTAACATATGTAAATCAATAAATGTAATCCACCACATAAACAGACTGAATGACAAAAACCACATGATCATCCCATTAGACTCAGAAAAGGCTTTGACAAAATCCAGCATCCCTTCATGATAAAAGTCCTGGAGAGACTAGAGATAAAAGGAACATGCTTCAACACAATGAAGGCAATTACAGCAAGTCCAGAGCCAACATAAATCTAACTGGAGAGGAGACTCAAAGCATTTCCACTAACATCAGGAACAAGACGAAGACGAGGTGATTCACTATCCCCATACATATTCAATACAGTACTTTAAGTCTTAGCTAGGGAAATAAGACAACTGAAGGAGATCAAGGGGATACAATAGGAAGAGAACAAGTCAAAGTATCTTTTTTTTTTTTTTTTGCAGATAGTATGATTTTATACACTAAAGACTACCAGAAACTCCTACAGCCAAGAAACACTCTGTCAAGTAAAAGGATACAAAATTGACACACAGTATAGGAAAGAGAGTAATTGAAGATCAGTGAGGAGAAAGAGAGTGAATTTAATTCAGTTGTGCTCAGTTCATTTGGGAGCAGTTCAGTTCAGAGGAGTTGAGAGGCAATCTTTCCAAACAGAGCAATTCAGTCAGAAGCGAAGAGAAGCCAGATTGAATCAGTCTGCTTGACGAGGAGATTGAGCCAGAACAGCTGAGTTGAACCAGCCAGCCAGAGTTCAGAAAGAGCTAGAAAGAGTGAGCTTATTCATTAATAAGCCTCCCAGACAACAATTACATCTAGTGACTAAAAGCTACTTTTACAGAAGGTACTCTGCATGCTACCAGAGGAGAAAGTTAATGATCAGTATCACCCAGTTACAAATCCTGTGACCTATAACAGCAACCTTCATGCAAGAAATACTGACTCAAGTATTGGCACAAGTGTTATAGGAGTATTCAACTACTTTTTAATTATATTTTAAGGCCCACTCTATGAGATAGAATCCATTTTTGATACTGTTAAAGTATCCACAAACCTGAAATCAAATATGTTATGGGTCAAGGAGAAAATCTAATTCTATTATTCTGCTTAAGGAATATAGAAATAAAACAACATATTGTTAAGGTCATAGGTCAGTGCCTCATTCAACTCTTCCTTCTTGCAGGAGATGGGAATAAACACAGAGGCCCACGACTGGAAAATGCACAGAGAGTTAGTGACTTGGGAGCACTCAATCCTAAGTGAGATGTCTTAATTAACCCCTCTCCTCAAGGCACAGTATTGTATAAGAAAAAGTAAGAGGAAAGAGCCAGAGATGCTGGATGACTCCAAGGAAATAGCATTTACCAGACTCAACAGGACTGATATTGATACAGTATGAACTCACTGAGACTGTGACAGTGCACACAAAACCTGCACAGGTTCAAACCAGAAAAAAAAAAAAATCTCAGCACTGAGAAGAGGACGTGGACACAAAGTCCCACCCCTAACCAACAAGCAACTTGAAATTTTTACTCTCTGGGAAAGGGAAAATCAAGTTTTTTCCCCAATGTAGTGTACCTGTATATATCAACCACACTGCAGCACAGGTCTCATGCTCAGGAAATATTTTGCACAACACAAAATGGACCCCATGATCAAAAATATATTTTATGAAAAAAATTTAAATAGAAAGGAAAATTCTAAATTCAACTTGGTCATACGGTTTTGCTACATGACTCCTGAAATCATTAAGCACTAAACTGATATTGAGATTGAAAAAAATAAGAAAGAAAGAAAATTTTTTGTCCTGGATGGCTTTATTGGTGGATTCTGCCAAATGTTTAAAGAAATAATTAATCAAACTTATAAGCTTCCAAAAGCAGAAGAGCAGGGGAGACAGCCCACCTCTTCTTTGAGGACAGTATTGCACTCACAGCAAATGTAGGAAAAGGCATCCCAAGCGAAGGAAACTGCAGACCAATATCTCTTATGACTGTGGTTGCAAAAACCTTGAACAAAATACTAGCATGCATAATCATTTGCTGAACATTTAAAAAGGCTTGTCCACAATGACCCTACCATTGGCATCTCCTCAGAGTAATTTTCCACCCACAGATCCCATGCTGCCAAGCCTGCTGTAGGCTATACACCATGTTTGTCCATGCTGTGTTAGGAATTAAGCCAGATTCTACTATGAGATCTCTTATCCCAATTGCAGTAGTTCCTGATTAAAATCTGCCTTTGTCACTTTGCTGTCTGGCTCTGGTTTTCCTTAACAGCTTGAAGGTGGGGATGGAGAGTGGGTGCTAATGAATACATTTCCTTTTATGGTGATGAACATGTTCTGAAAGTGATTGTGGTAGTGGTAGGAGCTAAAACTGTTGGATTGTCTGCTTTCAACAGGTAAGGTGTTTGATACATGAGTTCTAATCTCAATAAAGACATGGAAATATATTGGTAGGGTCTGGATTTGAGCTAACACCTGCTGGATCCAAAGCTTACACTGCATGAGGCTGCTTTGCTGCCCCAGGAGACTTTGAGAAATACACTGCTGTCATTAGGACTGCTATCAAAATTGTTCCTCAGAGACAAGGTTCAGACTGAAAAGGCCACTTTGCAAGGACTTTGGACATTTGTGGAGTTGAACAGCAAACTACATCTTAGAACAGTTGCCAGCTTCCCAGAGGCAGGCCAGCATTCCCAGGGATCCTGCCATTGCATGCCAACTTCAAGCGGAAGCCAAAGCTGATGAACTTGTTGGCCTGGGAATTCCGAGCTCCTTCACAGATCCCAGCCTCAGAAACTACAAGGTTCCCTTGGGGCTGGAAACAGTCCAAGCTGCAGGCTTTATGGACACTGGAGAATTCTTGAACCATTCACCATAGTCTTCTAAGGAACAAAGACTGAAAGATCTTGGACATCATTCCAACATTACCACAAACCTGAGGACCCCATCATTGTAGCCACACCTGCTGTGTGGACTTCTGGGATACTCTTATTCTAGCTTGCAAGAACATCTAATTACATACTTATATCAGAGGCCAAGTAAAAGACAGAAGTCTGTGCCTGGAAAACCATAGGCACCACAGCAGAGACCTCCAACCCCCAGATCACCATGGAAACAGATACCAACCATACCAAGAACTCCGATCCTGTTCCCTCATTAACCCACATTTACAACAGACAATCTGTATAATTTTCCCTTCTGTTCTCCAGGAGTCCCCTTTATAACAATAGCTACTATTTCTTTTTTATGTAATTTTTAAAAGAAACTTTGTCTGTATGGGTATATTGCCTGGATATGTTTCTGGACCTCAGATCCCCCATGGAATTGTAGTTATAAATGGTTGTAAGCTATCATGTGGGTGGTGGGAATCAAACTTAGGTCCTCTGGAACAACAATCATTGCTTCTTTGTATGACTCACTAAGCCCCCCCCAAAAAAAGTCAGCTAGACACTGGAAGGACCCACAGATACTCTACCTGTGGGAGACTACCACCTCTCATAATTTATTGCCTCCAAGCAGGCCCATTCCACAACACATGTGCTCTGTCATGATAATCTTCAGCCCCTATGACTGACCCAAGCCACCCAGCTCCATTGTAAAGTCAACTTCAGTGGTCAGAATTCAGGGGATAGCATATGCCAATCCTCTAGCCCAGACTATCAGCTAACTAACCACAAACACACCAACACAAGTAATTAAGGTTTCCTCATCCCTGGAGCCACAGTAGGCCACTGGAGGGCACTATGATTATTTAATTAGGTGATCTACCAAGAAGATGGGGAGGTTGAGGGAGGTATGGGGAAATCCTCAAGCTAGCCTCCAAGGCAAATTTATTACAATTCTACCTTTCATCCAGGTGCTTCCCCATACCCACAGGGAAGCATCCGAGAACACCAAAGCCAGTATAAATGTCTTTAGGGGCTGTTTTACCCTGTTATGTTGATGAAAAATAGCCAGTTCTCTCCTTTTCTTTAAATTGATCCAAGTCTAATTTCCATTCTCGTTTCCCACTGAAGTCCCGGGAAATGTAATCTCTTCTATTACCTGCTCTTGGCCTTCGCCACTGCATCATCAGTCATGGGAGGTCTGAACTTTGTGGAGTCTTCTTAGCAGCCTCTATTCTGATTGGTTATCACTTCCTCTTACCAATGACATAATATATCCATCCATTTGTCAAGTATTAGGATAAATGATTTTATCCTGTACTAAATGACACAGGTGTGTAAGTCCAGCTTCTTTAGTTTAGTTTCAAGGTTTCTCCTTGAACCTTCTTCTCCACTTCATCCCTTGCCACACTCTGCTTTGTAGTTTCTGTTCCAGCAGCACCTAATTACAGAGTTGTTGGCCTACAGCATGATACACTCATCCTCCAGGCTGTCGTCTCCCCTCAACCCTGAAGTCCTCTTTCCTAGGCACTAAGTGAGCCCATCCTGTCATCCCTCACTCCTCCTACCTTCATGTTACAGTCTCACTGGCTGCAGAATATTATACTTGGGCCGACTCCATTATGTGCCTGTGCCACAGTCAGGAAGCAAGCATAGAGTGTGGGACATCTTGCTTTGGGTCTGGCAGAGTGGGTTTTGATAAATGGATGACTAAATGGATGAATCAAATGGATGATGGCAATGGAATAAAGTCTGGAGAAGGTGAGAAAAAATCCAGATTAATACACCTTACACAGAGGCGCCTAATGTACCTGACTACTTGCTCCCCGAACCCTTCTGCAGGGCTGGAGTATATGAGACTTGGATAATAGAAGGGAACATTTTGTTGAAACATTAAAAAGAGAAACTAATCAATAGAAGATTCTTTTATGGAAGGAACATGTTAAGAGGCAGTCACTCTGTTCTGTGAGAAGGGTCTGATTGTCTTGTAAAGTGCTTGACCAGCAAGGACATTTTTTCTTCCTCTCCCTCTCCACCTTTGAGGGTCTAAAGCTCTTTCTTAATCCATTCAGGGCCAGCAAATGAGATCGAATAGTAGAATTCACATCGCAAACCTAAAACCAAAAAGGAAAAAAATGTGGAATCTTGTAGGGACATCTTAAGAGAGTAAAGAGGCTTGGTAGAAAAAGAGGTTAGGAGGGAGGGGAGGGGAGGGGAAGGGAGAGGAGGGGAGAGGAGGGGAGGGGAGGGGAGAGGGGAGGGGAGGGGAGGGGAGGGGAGGGGAGGGAGGGGAGGGGAGGGGAGGGGAGGGGAGGGGATGGGGAGGGGAGAGGGAGAGGAGAGGAGAGGAGAGGAGAGGAGAGGAGAGGAGAGGAGAGAGGAGAGGAGAGGAAGGCTCAGAGGAGAGACTCTGGAGACACCAGGAGAGATCAGCTTTGTGGGCTGCCTTGAAAGAGAAAATAAGGCCTGCTGGACTATTAGTTTGGAAAGAGGAGAGGGAAAGATACAGAAGTGACTCTCCAGAATGCTATAGGTGACCTGAGCTAGAAATTCAAACCCTTTTCTTCACATTGTTCCAGGCTCTGTGTGTATAAGTAATAAGGTGATAGGAAAATAACCCCCACCAAGGTAAAGGACTATACCATGTAGCTCTTCTGATTTTAAAGGGCTACATTGGAGGGAAAAGGTCAGGAAATAAGGTCGGTCTGGGACCACTGTCTAACTATCACAGTATAGCTGTGGCAAAACAAACAAAAAACAAAGCATAGCACACTTAGTGAGTACAGGTGGGCCTCTGAGTCTCCTGAATCAGCAAAAGGATAACCTGGAGAGGAAGACAAAGGAGATGCATCAAAAGCAGTAATGGCGACTCTCAGTAGCAAAGGAATGTGGTGGAGACAAAAACAGGGTTTTGGTGCCAAAGCCTCTGGAAGATGGTCATGTTCAGAAATGAGTGCTTCACCATGGAACTGGGCTTTGTTCTGAGGTTGGTTCAAGTCCAAGATGTTTCATGGAAAATCAGATGGAGAAAGTTAGTTCTTAGAGATGATGGGTTTATTTGTGGAGAGATGAGGCCTTCCATGGTCCCTGAGAGATGTGATAGTAGGAATTGCATGGAAGACCCAAGTAGGCATTGACATCTATAGGACATGGAGACTTGAGGCAGGTGACAGAACAAGACACACCTATATATAGATTCTACTGGGTACCAAAACAAAGTCTGGTGTTTTTATGAGGCTGTTCGGGAGTGGGTATGCTGTAAGGTACAGGTCACAGTAAACTGCCTCCTGAGAAAAGAGTTTGATGGATAGCTCAAACATACTCAAGTTGTTTTTTTTGTTTTTGTTTTTGTTTTTTTTTTCAGAAAGAAATGTCTTAGAACCATAATGAAGTGGCATGTTAGAGATTTTGCAAAGTGACATTCTTGGTGTAGCACATTAGTCAAAGACACAAAATGCTTTAACCATGGTTGCTAGCTGGGTCTAGTGTGTAGTATCCCCCACCCCCCTTATCATGGTTTACTTTGCACAGTTTCAGTTGCCTGCTCCAACCATGGCCTGAATATGTTTACTGAAAAAATTCTAAAAATAAGCATGTCATTCTGGTTATGTGATTAAATCTCAAATTAACGCACTCCTTCCCACCTGGGATATAAATAGTCCCTTTGTCCAGTACATGTGCACACAGTATACTCTACCCATTGTTAGGTTGCTGTAGCTCTTGCTTATCAGAGTGGCTGTTGAGTATTGCAGTGCTTGTACTAAAGAAATTCTCATTGTATATAAAAATGGCTCCCAAGCACAAGACTGTATGTTGTTATATTTATTCTGTTGTAATATTATTTAATGTAGTTAATCTCATATGCCTTAGCCATAAATAACTTTATCATCAATGTGGTGTGTGTGTTGTGGTTGTAGTTGTGGCAGTTTGAATGAGAATGGCCCCCACAGACTCATGTTTGAAAGTTTGATCTCCAGTTGGTGGCAGTGTTTGTTAGGGATTAAGAACTCTGACTTCATTGAAGAAGGTGTGTTTCTGGGGCGAGGCCTTGGGATTTAAAAGCCCAGGCAATTCTAATTCTTTCTCCTGCTCCCCTGCTTCTGCCTGCAGATCAGGATGTAATCTCACAGCTACTGCTCCAGTACCATGCCTGTCTGCCTGCTACTATGCTCCCTGCCGTGATGGTTATGGACTCACTCTCTGAAACTGTAAGCAAGCTTACAGTTTAAATGCTTTGTTTTATAGGAGTTACTTTGGTCATGGTGTCTTTTCACAGCAATAAAAATGACTAAGATAGTGTGTGTGTGTGTGTGTGTGTGGTGTGTGTGTGTGTGTGTGTGTACATCATGATATAAATAAAGTTTGGTATTATCAAAAGTTCAGGCATCCACTAGGTCTTGAAACATTTCCACACAAATAGCTGGAAAGTACTAAAAGTCATTTAGAGAGCAGAAACTACTATGGAAGCATATGTCAACTTCTGGCTTCTGGCAGAAATTCAAAGCTCTGCTATTTGAATGAGAGTGAAGACCTAATTAATGCAATAAGGCAATAAAGAGAGGAGCCTAATAAACTTGCAAAGACTCAGACATGGGTCAAAAAGGTGCTGACTGGAGCTCCGCTCCTTAACACTGGGATACAGGAGATAACACGGGAATGCACTTATGACTCGGTATTTGTCAAGCCATTCAGTCCATCCACTGTACATTCCATCCTGCAATACCAATTCCAAAATCTTGACAACTTAACATAATAAAAGATAAATGCTAACTACTAAATTCAATGTGGTTTGCAAGGTTATGAAAGCCTTAAAGGCTCCCTCTTGACATTCAGAGAGCCGGCTTCACCCACCTGGTAATGTTACCATCTTAAATAAAGGTCTCAAGGTTGCAAAGAAACAGGAAGAGACTGTCAGGAAGGCACACCAAATACTTATCTATCTCAGCCTGTAAGTGACATCTATCAATTCTGCTCATTTCTTATTGCCACAGAACCAAATAGATAAGTGACATTTCTATAAGAACACCAGGAAAGGTGATCCATAGCTGAGCAATAGGTTCTCAGTGAAAAAGTAAACAAATAAATAAAAATATGAAAAGTCTTCACTATGGAAGGGAAGTGTAAATCTTTTGGGGGCAATTGACTCTCTGTGCCTCAACCCAACCACAATTATTTCTGGCATTGCACAGTCAAAGTTGAGACTCTTATGGGTAGTTAGCGGTTAGACTGGGCAGCTGAGCCTAGGTTTTCAGGCCCAAATGCAAGTCCTGTTTGTTGCTGCAGAAGTAGCTATTGTAAGGCATATAGAATGGATGGCAGTTACACTAATTAAGGGGTTCTGGGTTGTAGCTCAATGGTAGAGGTCTTGCCTAACAAGAATGAAGCCCCGACTTCCATTCTGAATTACTTTTCTTGTTGCTGTGACAAAATCCCCAACAGAAACAAGTTAAGGAGGGACCTGTGTATTTAGGCCCATGGTATGAGGGAACCATCCATCATAGTTAGGAAGTCATGGAAACAGGAGCCTGAGGCAGCTGGCCATTGTCTCATTAGTGAGGAAGCAGACATCAATGAATTCTGATGCCTATCTTGCTTTCTCTTTTTAATTCAGTCCAGGCCCCCAGTCCTCATGGAATAGTGTTAGGGTGGGTATTCTCACCTCAATTAGCAATCTAGAAACTACCTCACAGCTTTGTCTCCTAAGTGATTCCAGGTCCTGTCAATTTGCCAGTCAATAGTAACACTCACAAGCGCATCCTCTGTCCACTTGACATCCAAACACATCATTTTATGGGCCCAGCACCGCATCTTTCCACCTTTTGACTCCATAGGCTCATTGCTGACTCATAATGCAAAATGTATTCACTCCCAGCACTGTTCAAGCACAGAAATGTAGAGTCTCTTGTGGGGCAGTTGCTGTCTTATCTATGGGCCCCTATAATATCAAAAACAAGTTATGCTTCCAGCATACAATGGCACAGAGTAATCATTCTCATTCAAAACTAAAGAAATGGGGACATAACAAAGAAAGAATGGACCAAAGCAAGGCCAAAACCCAGTCAAGAAAATGCTAAAATCCTTCAGTCCTGGGTGTGGCATTTGGGGCTTATGATGGAATCATCTGGGCTCCAGAGAACTTGGAAAACCTTACCCCTCCAGTTCTGCCACCAACTGTGCCACAAACACAGTTCCTCCTTGAATGCGCGCTCTGGCTCCATTCCGTTCTTACAGCATTCTCATGGTCCTGACAACTCCAGAATCCTGGCCCTTCCATTGTCCCTTAGGCTTCATCTTCAGTTTCATGCAGAGACAACATCCCCACCCCCACCCCTGGCCTGCCATGCATTGCCAGGCCTCAGTGACCTTCTGAAACCTTTACGCACACCTCCATGAGCCCCTCACTCTGGCATTGTTCATGCCTGGAAAACCCAATACCGCATGAGTAAAACTGCCAAGTTCTACTCCAAATTGTAGATGGAGACCGGCTCCCTGGACCATAATTAAAGTAGGTGCTTGGCCTCTGTGTGCCTTTAGAACAATTCGTTTTTAAAAAAATGGGGGTGCTTCTTAAAATCTGGGAACCTCTTCAGTGGCACTCTCAGTTTCAAAAGAATTTGAACTTTTGATGGGAGAGGACTTACCCTCAGGGCACCTTTTTCTGGGTAGAAAAAGAAGTTTCTCTTTAATGATGCAGCAATGTGGTATGTCATGGTGGAGGCTGGGCACCTGGAAGGACTCTGAAAATCTCTTTCGGACACTTAAATCAAATCCAGCCCAGAACTATTGAAAACAATGGGTCAGTGGTAAGTGGCCAGTATGTGAGCATCCTGCATGTTTGAGAGCATTCTCAAAACAGGTAGGAAGCCACACAGAGCCCAATAGAGGACTGATAGTTCCCCTTCCAGCTCCCTCACTGCCATAGCTACAGCATTGCCTATGCACAGCCAATGGAATGTTCCAAGCCCATGGCAGGAGATGATGTGTGATTACCAGAGCAGAGCCAAGAGTCTGCTGGCACAGATGCAAGTGTCCAGAGGTGGTAATGTTAGTGACAGTATGTGGCAGTCTGCTGCTGAAGTAGGATCTTGGCTGGACTTCATCTCCCTTGTTGAAGGATTAGATCTTAAATGTCTGACTGGTTCTGTGTGCTTGCCCTTCCAACATGAGGGAAGAGGCTAGAACTGATTCTAGTTTGTGTGATCAGCCACCTTGAGTGATAAAACTCAGTCTAATATCTAGTCTGGTGCTTAATATCTAGTCTGACCTCCCCCTCCCTATCAAATGCTTTTTTTTGGAACAAAGTATGTGGTAAATAAAATACAGTCTGGAATAGGAAGGGGGCAAAACCCCATGAAAACATTTCAGGATAGTTCAAGATGACATTAGAGAACTACTGGGTAGCTGAATCGTGAGTTCTGTGATTACAGCAGCTCAGAGGATGGAAAAGTCAGTCACATTGGTCAAAGTAGGTGGTCACTAAATATAAGGAGGTGAGGTGGACTCTAACTAAGCCTGATAGGCTATGGAAGTTGGTCAATTCAAAAAAAGTCCCACCAGAAGCTGCTTTCTCCCCTAGCTGCACAAGCCACTGGCATGGGGAAGCGAGGGTGCCTAGTAGCGTCCTTCTGGCTCTCTTGCCTTTTCTTGGCATTTGTGCACACAGCATCCCTTCCAAGTTTCTCCACGTCATTGTGAAAGAGGTGAGTAGGGCTTCACATTATTTCTCTCCTGTGGCTTGAATCTGAAGTATCTGCCACAGACATGTTTTATATGCTTGCTCCCTGCCTGGTGGTGTTATTTTGAGAGAAACTTTGAAAATATTGGTGATAGGAGTAAGCCACTAGAGGCAAGCCTTTCTTGCTCTCTGCTTCCTGGCCCATTTGGATGGAAATAGCCTCCACCTCATACTCCTGCCATTCAAAGTGGGCTGCTCCACTGTATTTTCCTGACATGATCCATGGGAATACTCTGAAATGATGAACTCAAAGGATTTCCCCCCATAGTAGAAGTAACCAATAGAGCTTCATTCCAGATGAGTCATTCAAAATCTAGACCATGCCAGTGGTTTTCCAAACTTTCAGAGCCAGAGATCCCATGTAGAAAGGAATTGTCTCTCACTTTATTATTTCATGCCTGAGCTCTTCCAGCAGTATCCAAAGGATGGGTTAAGAGCAAGCTCTATTAGCACACCCTTAGAGTTCATTATTTCTTTGGGCAGCATAAACTTCCAGAAGGTTCTTTCTAATGTTGACTCAAAAACAAATGTCTCATTAACCTTATAGCATCACAAAATCAGCTCACAGTAGGACTAGGACTATAGCCCATAGCTCATAGCACCCAGGCGGGTCCTTTCCATCTCCACTCACTACAAAATGTACTGTGCCTGTGTTTCCTTGTTGTCCTGCTAGCTTGCCACCCCTTCTTGCTGCCAGGTTCTTTTCTTGACCTTTGGAGCACTCTGGAAAAATTCCTTCTAATACTTTTACCTTCCCTCATTACCTTTCTTTTCTCTAGTGTGTGAGTAACAGCCTGACTTTGCCAGGAGAAGATGAATAGGAAAGACCAGAA